>JACGDI010003514.1:245893-256525 GCA_014898725.1 Jacaranda copaia | reverse complement strand
AGTTCCGGACCATCAAGCTCTTTGCAGCATCAATAATGTATCAATAAATAATCTTTTATCAATATTTTATCTTCCCTTTTCTCATTTATCTACTATTTCAAAATAAAACGTATAACTTTTTATACATTTTCACTCAATATTATTTTAATTTTTATTTTCAAAATACAAATTTCAATAACTTGTATATCTTTTTCCAATAAACTATATATCTTATCTCTCTATTCCATTATTTCTATCTCTCTCCACTTACAATCTATTAAAACTAATACAATCATTACTTTCTTAATAATTCATCCAAATACAAATTTATTTTCAACTCATTCCACTAATTAACTTTCCAAATTTTAGGAAGAATGAAAATAAAAATTGAAAATGAAAATAAAACCAAACAACCCCCTGAACATCATGTTTTAGTAATTAATTTTGGGGTGAGTGCATGTGGGAGCCCTTTTTCCCTATGGGCCTAGCTGATATCATGATGTTAGCATATGGTCCAAGTGGGAACGTGTGCAAACTGGAAGAATTTGAAGCATTGGCAAAGGGCTTGAAAGAATTCCAGAGAGTTTGCTGGGCTTATGGAGCCCTGCAAATAGCGAAAATATCGGCTTTCAAAATTTGACACTACCAATTTAATTTTGGTTAGAAGCCAAGATTTGGGCTTCTAGTTTGGTCAAATTTTAGCGGGTAAGGGAGAACTAATTTTGTTCATGGGCTTGATTGGGTTTTGCTTAGGAGGTTATGAAACCTTAACCTTATGTCCATCGAGAATTATTTATGCTATGCATGAATCACTTTATATGACGAAAAAATATTCTGAATTTTTCTTTAACCTCAAATGATGTTTTATCATGTATTTTAATTTATGAATGTGTTAAATGTATTTAATCTAAAATTAAATATTTTTATAAAAAATATTTGATGTATTT
Source organism: Jacaranda copaia (assembly GCA_014898725.1). NCBI lineage: Eukaryota > Viridiplantae > Streptophyta > Magnoliopsida > Lamiales > Bignoniaceae > Jacaranda > Jacaranda copaia. Next base: position 255,599 of record JACGDI010003514.1, on the reverse strand, counting down.
AATATTTATTTATGATATGAAATGAAATATGGAATGAATGCGACAAGAAAATATCTGAATGGACAAAAGAGTAGTTATCTTGGTGGAATTATTTATAATAAACAGACAAAACACGAACATAAATATATAGACATTAACAAGCAAAAGTTTCTAAAAGAAACCATAGACTATATGTATTATATATAACTACATATATAGTTGTATAATTAGGTAGGGCTTTTATAATTATATATGTATTATGTAGACATTATATATATATATTGTCGAGTGGCTTGTCTCCCATATAATGTGGGTGGTCAGGAGTTTGAACCCTCACGAATTTTTGATGTGTATGTCTATAAAAAAAATATAGGACTTTTATAATTATTATTGAAAAAGTAAGGGTTTGGCATATGGAAAATAAAATAAAAAAAAAATTGCACAGGACATTATAATATTCTCCATGTTGTCTGCTGAGCCTAATTCCTTAATCAAAGTTATAAGCAATCTTATCTCTTCGCAATAATTCATGCCATTTTGGAAAGATTTATTTATAGGTATTTTTCACTTCTGTATATCAAAGTCAGATAGTCGGTGGTCATTTGGTCTAATAATGTAAATCTCAAATATAAAGCATGGAATTAAGAGTTTGAATCTATCAGACCTTTGGTACGAGTGTGTATAAATAAAAAATTAAAAAAAAAAAAATAAATGTGGAAGTACTTCAACTAATTTAATTTTTATATAAATTAAGTGGTAATTTAATTAAGTTATAACTATAATTTAGTGATCGAGTAGTCGATTGATCCAATAACATTGCCCTTTAACTTATATTATCAGGTTTGAGACCAATTTGGCAGCTAGTGAGTTGATTAGACGAATGATTCGGACGGATCGGATTTGGATTAATTTGGCTAAAGAATTTTTATGAGGATTAGAATCCAAAATGGGAGACCAATTTGGCAACTAGTGAGTTGGTTATATTGTAGGATCAATTTGGCTAAGAATTTGTATAGGGGTTTAGAATTGAAATTCATTGGAAATGAAAGAAGAAGATGAAATATAAATTATGGATCAACTAAATCTTTTGAAAAAAAAAATTAAAGAGGAACTGTATATAAATATCATGAAATAAGATTTGATGTCCAATTTTATTTCATTTCAAAAATAAAAAGTTGACAAAATTAAAATATTTTGAACACTTAAAATTTTGAACTTGTTCTTTTACCTTTTTAAGAGGTGCATCTTATAATTACTTAAATTTTTAATAATAATTTGTTTTACGCATTTCTTACTAAGACCATCCATTTTTATTTTTAAGGCTTTTCAATCAAATTATAAATTAAAAATGCCAATCTCTAAATCCATAGATGTTTGAATAATTCTAACCCGCATTTTATTAAATTAGGACACATATATATTACCAATGTTTGGTAAATATTATTAATAAGCTAAAAAATATTTTTTCCCCTATGTCCCCCTAATGTATATGAGCTTAAGATGATATAAAAGGAATTATGATATGCACATCAAATTAAATAATATTTTGATTGATGAGAACAGAAGAATACTAATTAGAAGACCCATATCCACTATCATTTTTTGTAATAAACGAAAACATTATTATTACATAAAAATTATTCTTTTGAAAACATTAAGATCAATGATATTACAAATTATTCTATCTTTTTTCAATAAAAAACGTAAATCAAATTCATTTACACTTCCACCCTCATAAAATCAACATTTTCGTTAAATCAATTTAAGTATAATTTTAATTTTGCACAAAATTTTGATAATAATATTTTGCATATTCTAAGTATACTAGTTGAAAGTTTAAAGATAATGTTGAAAATATAAACACTACAAAAAAATTAAATATCTGTTGCAAAAAAATTGGTATGAAATTGATTTTGTAGCTATAGCTACAAATTATATCTACGAATTTTAATAACAAATGTAATTTTTTAAATTGTAATTAATAAAAAATATTAATTTATCAATCCATAGCATTGTACATTTGAAGTATAACAAATTAGTTATATATTGTTTGTAGGAAAATTTATACGTATAAGAAAAAGAATGATTATTAGCTATAGATTGGTCATAGTGAGAATTAGTTGCGAAAGCATTAACTTTGAACTTGATTAGAATAGTTTTGTAGTCAAAATTATGAATTTTTAGTATCAGCTAACTGTAGTTGATGTTCTAATTTTTTGTAACAAAATAGACTAACTCTTGCAATTTAAACAATTATTGAAGATAATTATCAATTATTAAATAAAACAAATAGGTCAATGATATTTTTTTTTCAATCAAATGAACCACCAATTATTTATTCCCAATGCTTCATTCTCTTCGTTAGGCAGCTAGTTTCTTGCTTAGTGCTTCCAGTGGTGCTTAAATCTGCCATAAAGCTGGCCCAGGAGCTTTCTGCTTCTACTTTTGCTTTTGCTTCTGCTTCTTAACTTAAATTCAAACTTATTTATTTTATTTAATAATTGATGATTGTAACGTCCCGTTCCAGAGGTGTTTGTTTCAATTCGAGATACTACTCTGATAAATCTTAAATCATGTAAACTTCATATTCAATAGGCCCATAAAATTTTTCACAAAATTTCAACAATAACATCAACAACATCAACCTTATAGTATGCTTTAATTTAAATGCAGAAACTATATCAGAGTGTTAAATACCATAATGAGAAGTTTAGCAACATTCGAACCAAAATATCAATCACAATTTATACATGTTGCAAATCTTTAATTCAATTTATCATATCATAATCTCTCTAAGTCAAAGACCGATGTTTAGGCGATCCCAAAAGCATGTTCAAGCACTTATTCCATTACCAAATATATCCTCCAATTCAAACTTGAAGTTCAAGTCCATTGTCGAATCATGTCTAAGAAAAACAAGAAATACATAGGAGGGTGAGTCTTAAGAACTTAGTGAAGGATGATAAGTAACAACACATGAATGTGTTGAAGAATCAGTAATTCAACAAAGTACTACTGGCATGAAAACAAAGAAAATATGAATATGCTAACATAAGAACACTAATTGTTCAACCATTAGTCATTACTAGTTCGAAACTGTAATTGTCAGCTCATCTCAACTGATCCTATTCGGGAGGTGTAGGGGTATCTCAACCGATCACAGTTAGCAAGCATTACCGTTGGCTCATATGGCCCAAGACATCAATCCAATCTAGATTGGGAAACCCCTCTAGACTTATTACTCCTCGAGCATAGTACAATTAAGAATAACAATCCCAATAGTATATGCATTTCAATTAAATCAAAAACATCATGCACATCTGATTCTTCTTATACCAAACAATTGATTAAAAGTTCAATGGCTCAAGCATAATAGCTTGGCAATATTAGTTCGATAACAGCACAGTTAGATAACAGAGTAGCCAAATAACAGAACAATCAGATAACAGTACAATCAAATAATAGAACAATACGATAACAGAATAGTCGGTAATAGTATAGTCAGTAACAGTACAGTTGGTAATAGTATAATCAATAACAGCACAATCAATAACAATTTTCAGTCAAATCGATCATAATAGCATGTCCCGCGCTTAATGGCTGGGAACAACATAATAGCACATCCTGAGCTCAATGATTGGGATCAACATATCAAGCTTACCGTAACAGCACATCCCTAGCATTACAGTTGGGATCAACATATCTAGTGTATCGATTTTCCTTATTTCCTTTATTTCAGAAATATTAGCACGTCCCAAGCTCAACAACTGGGAGCAACTTAATAGGCTTAACAACACAATTCAATTAAGCCGACAAGGCTAGTCAAGTGATATACAAAATAATGATTCGCTTAACAGCATGTCCCGAGCTTAACAACTGGGAATGGCTTATCAATATGATCAAATATGCTGACATTGCAAATCAATGATATATGGAATAATTCACGCAATTTGACAAGGCCAAACATGTGATAGATGAATGAATTCAATTTGATCACCATCAAATATGACAACAAGATGTTCCGGGCAGCAGAATGAAAACAATCAATTCGGATCAAGCTATGATTAACTGAACAAACCCTCATAGGGGTATACAAAATGATTAATTGATACAAATCACAAGTTCAAATGAGATTAACCCTCACTAGGGTGCACAAATGATTACTAGAGCACTTGATCCTCACAGGCTATTCACACTAATCAAGTTGATAGAACCACATAGGGTTCGAGAATCAATAAATGACGATGATCAAGATGGTGTCAAGTAAATGAAACCTCACATGGTTCAACAATACTAAATAAGCTTTCACAAAGCAAATGCCAATTGGTAGACCCTCACAGGGGTTTTCAAAATAGATAACAAATAGAGTAGGGGAACCTCATAGAGTTCGTGAATTAATAACAAATACAATTCAATTGATACAAGTACAAAAGTGGTAGATCCTACAGTGATCAACAATCAATGAATAGCTATAATCAAAATAATAACCCAAAGTAGGAGACCCTAACCTTAAAATCATGAAATGCAAGAGCTACTCTGACCTACTAGTCGGCAAAATCCTTCTCCTTATCACCTAATCAAAAGAAAGGGATTTCTATTAAAATTCTAGTTGTCCTCACAATCATAATCGTACGAATAACAGTATAAAATTAGATATTAAACTATTGGTGTTGTTCCTCAATGATTAGCTTTGACATAATCAATAGGTATTATTCCTAATTATATTGTTATTACGAAAAATATTCTTGGGTTGCATTAGTTTCAATAAAGAGATACAATTGGGTTCTTAATTATAGAATTAATCTTGTAATGTTACACAAAGCCAATTATATTAACGCAACTATTATTAATAGTCCAAATTCACCATTTAGTACTCATTTATACAAAATTAGAACTTAATTACCTAATTAACTTTAATTACCCAAGATTATCATAAAACATTTCAAATTCGGGTTTACTACCTTATGTAATTATATGCATGATTCTATGTTTTGATCAAATTGTGCGTTCTTCCCAATTATACAAAGCGTTGCTAAGCTTGGAAGGTATATACATACACATGCATACAATTTAAATCAATTTATGGCCATTTACCTAAATTTCTTGTTATTGGCAAGGAATCTTCACGATCAACCCACATGCATGCAATTGCTGCATCAGGATGAGCAATCTATCTCTCTGCCGCTGCCACGCCACCTCCGCCACCATCACTAGAGGATGCTCCTTAGCTCCATAAATAAAACCCCTCAAATAATTTTGGATTCCGACGTCTTTTGGCTAGTCAATTGGCAGAAAAATCAAAATCCCGCACCAACACCACCACTCAAATTTCTTCAAATTACTTCGCCATCGATGGTCCATTTTGGACGTTCAAGCTACCTTTGTGATCCTTGAGTTGAGCTCAACAAAACTTAGTAGTTAAATGTGAGCTTTAGTTGCCAAAATGGAGAGACCCATCGCCACCACCAAGGTCGTGATTTTGAGCTCTAATTCTGGTCGCCTCATTTATTAGTTTTGGGAAAAAATGGTATATTTGCGTTCCTTGAGTTAAGAGGAGTAAAATGGTATAAAGTATAGTGGGTTTTGTCGTTCGCTGGAGAAAATGGTTGGAGGAGAAAGATAATGGACTTTGGTGAGAAAATGAAAGAAATATGGGGCTATTTTGATATATGTAGTTGAACTTTCAAAAATTGCTGTTTCACCACCAAAATCATAGCCCAGCCTTCAATTAAGTCCTCTCAAGTATTAAGTGTCTTCTTTTTCGCCCCAAGACTATTTATTGCCTCACATTGACTCCTTTGACCAATAATAATCCCACTTTGACCCTCCAAACTTCCAAATGTTGGTCAATTAAGTTGTCCTCAATTTTTGAATCAACCCCAAACTTCTAAAAATTCTTACAATCAAGTCCTTTTTATTTATTTTTCGAGCTCTAAAATCTGATCAACTAATATCTTGAATTCTAAATTTTTATTTTTAAAATATCAAATTTTAGGGTGTTACAACGATTGTCTTCAATAATTATTTGAATTGAAAGAGCCCACCTGTTTATATTTTTAAGATTATGTTTGTACTTTCGACTAGCATATTTAGAAATGCAAAATATTATTGTCAAGATTTTTGTATGAAATAAAGAGATGTTTGAATCTATTGTACGAAAATATTATGTTTATGAGGCTGGAAATGGAAATGACTTTGATTTATGTTTTTTCATTTAAAGAAAATGGAGTAAATAGTAATATGATTGATTTTTATATTTTAAAAAGAGGAATTTTTATGTAATAATATTACAAAAAGGGTAGTTTATGGGTCTTCTTATTATTCCTCAGTTCTCTTCGATCAAATTAGTATTAATTTAGTTTGATGTGGGTGCCATAATTCCTTTTTTAGGCGAATAAAAATAATTTTTTTATCTTATTAATAATATCACACCAAACATTTACTATATTGTCCTGATTTAATGAAATATATTTGGGTTACAATTATTTAAACATTCATAGATTTAGAAATTGACATATTTTTAGTTTGAAATTTAATTGAAAAGCATTAAAGGGGAAAAAACGAAGAAGAAGAAGTAATTGACGCATTTATTTATGAATAAGCAAAATAAATTATTTTCAAGAACCTTTTAAAAGTGAACATTATAAGCGACTAAGAATATCTTTATAATAAGATTATAGAATTTAATTTTAAAATATCAAATTAAAAATATTATTCTAACAACAAGTCAATATAATCCAATTATCAAATCAAGAAAATGAAAGTACAAAACTCGACAACTAAATGTACACAAGTTGTACAAAGAAATTCATTTAAGTTCGAATACAAAATTTTTCACATAATAGGAAAGATTTGATGTCACTGGACCTTTTAAAAGTGTAAAGAAACCAGCACAAAATTTTAAAAGTTGAAAAAAAAAACCAATTAAGTTGAACTTTCCATTTTTAAAATTAAATGAAATAGGGTTGAGATCAAATATTATTTCATGGTATTTACGTGAACTCGCTGTTTAAGAAAGTCCCGATAGGACTTAATTGATTCACATTTTATATTTGATCATTTGTTTGTTTTGAGAATTTATTGATCAATTCAAATTTTAACCCCTATGCAAATTGTTCAGTCAAAACAACCCAAACCCTACCCATCACAGATTCTTCATCAGATCAACTTAGTAATTGCCAAATTGATTTTTCATTTTGATTTATTAATATTACACATAAATACAATTACATTAAGAGTTCATTTAATGTTCAAACTTTGAACCTCACACATTCAAACCTAAGCCATTAGATAGATTGACTACTCAATTATAATTACACGTTAAATCAATTACACTACCACTTTAGTGTATATAAAAATTTAATTAAACTATTTCACTTCAATATAAATATAATAAGTGAACATTACCTATAAACACTGCAACAAATTAAAATAAATAGAGGCAAATAAATTGAGTCAAATTTCAAAATAGCCCCTAGAAATTATTTAAGAGGGCCAAGTCTTACTTACTGCCCTTGAAAGAATAGGTATATCTTTGGAGGCCCAGGTAGAAAGCCCCAATTCAAATTGTCTTTAAAAATAACAATAAAAAATAAGACAACCCATCATGCCACCTCTCATATTTTTATCCAAATAGGCCCAGTTCTCTACTTTCATTGAAAAATTCCTTGGTCTCTCATGCTTTTACCCAACAAGGCTCACGTGACCTAACATTCACGTACATACATACATATATATATATATAATTTTTATAAATATTTTTATTTCATCATTTATTAATTTTTATATTTTTACAAAAGTGAATTAAAATTGGGATTCTATGCCCAAAAGCTTTCGGTTCACCACGCCTACAAATCCTCAGCTCACAGAATATCACTTCAAATCCTCAGTTTCACAGAATATAACCTCAAATCTATCAATCAGCCACATTTCATTTTCCATCTCCATTTTTTGCAGCTGATTTCACTGAAATTTTTTTTCAAATTCCCTATAGTGACGTAGATTGTAGCAAACTCAACAAAATCGCAAGTCAATGTGTTTTATCCTTCACTTCAAATTTTGAATTTGGCGAGTCCACATGGTGGAGCCGAGAGGGGAGCGAATGATGCCCTAAAGAAGGCAACAAAAGCATATGTGCCGGTAGTTGACAGTCAGAAATCTTTTAACGAGGAATGTTCTGCCATAGCTATTGCTAAGACTAGGTAAATTTGTTTTGCCACACCCTCCAGTTGCTTGTATTTTGGCTTATGCTGTTTTTGTAAGTTGGCCAATTGTACGTGCAATACATGTCTATATCTATACTTTCTAAATATCTCTGTAGCCTAAGGCTTGACTATGGTGGGGAAGATAATGTATTAGGTTAAGTCGATAGTTAATCGTGTTCAGGCTGTTGCCCTTGCTTCATTACTATTTATTGCTCCAGTAATCGAGTATTGACATACGCATAGCAATTGACTGGCATTTATCTAGATCCAAGTCCTATTGTCCCGACTTATTATGGAACTTTGTATGGAAATAAATTGAAAAATTGGGACCGTATTTATTATTAGAGATAGTAGTTTGAGATAGTTAGATCCTTCGAGCAAGAATGATGTTGCAAACGGGAAGGGTTCTTCCTTCAACAGCCACAAAATTTGGGCAGAAATCTAGAGGAAGAAGAAGAAATATATTTTATAGAGCTTTTTAGTTTATTTAATGCAATTTTTAACATATTTATAGAGCTAATCATGAAGAATTTATTCATATTTTGGGTGGTTTGTAGTTTGTCCAATGAGACTTTCACATGTTTATAGAGTTAATTATGACTAATTGGAGAATAACTAGAAATACATTTACTTGCCCAGTAGTTAACAAATAGTCCTAATAAATACAAAATATTCTTGCTGATAGAGTGATATGTGTTATTGAACCAGCATCATTTTGCTGCAGTAGTTTCTTAAATAACTCTTGGCTATGCCTAGTTGTCTTTTGGTGGTCAATCTTTAATTTATCTTACCAATAAGGATTGTTAATTGAAGGAATTTATTTTTAAAGATAATATGCATTAGATGTAAGGATATTTAGTTGAAAAATTGGCAAAATATTGGGATTACAAAACTCTGCTTCTCGTAGAAACTAACTTTATTTAACCCTAAATTGGCTCTTACTTTGTATCTTCCATGGCTAGTGGCTAGTGCATATTGTAAGATATGGATGTAGAATGAATCAATTAATTTATTTCACCTTTCTTTTTCTTGATTTAATTAAGCTAAAGATCTTATCCATTTTAATAATTTTGATTAGTTGATAAGAGATAGTTTGTGTGTGGTGTGATTTTTACATGGATATATAGATAATAGAATTAGTAGAAACAAGTGAAGCACAGAATGGGGAAGCAAACGTTCAATTGTGCTTTTTTCTATAAAAAAATTGCTTTTGTCGTACACTTGTCTTTGTCACCTTATTCTTTTGTTTATCAGGTAAGCCTGATATTGCATGTTAAATGAAATGAGTGTTTTGGTCGTACTTGTCTAAAATCTTCATCCGTGCGATTATTCATCTGAGAGGTGTTTTGGGTCTCATTGTAGATCACTTGGTAATGAGAGGGGAAAGGATCCAGCTATATCTGCAGTAATTCAAGATGTTTTTGGAGACTCTGATGATGATCGATATATGAACCAGTGGTGTCTGAAATTCCTTCCAGCCCTTCCTCACTCCCCAGTGATGTCTTACCCTCATTGAGGCTTAT
>JACGDI010003514.1:224601-245823 GCA_014898725.1 Jacaranda copaia | reverse complement strand
TCTTAAAACAATTAAGGAATAATTTCAAGCATGTAACAATGTACATGACAAAATCATAAAGTAATGCAGTCATTAATTTGATCTACAAAATATTCTTGCTTATGCAAAATCATGTCTTTTTTAGTTTTGGTAGGGGCTGGTACCAGGATCATATTTCCATCCTCTTTTGATGTACATAGCTAGTAGCAGCTTTCTTGGAACATGCATATATGTCTGTAAGTTTATTCAGTTCCAGCAAGCAAATTGAATCTAGCTACTTAGTATACATTAATTATGATTAATTCTGCTGTGATTACAACTTGAAACATTTTCTGTCTCCCAACTGATATATGACAATTTGTCGTCAACTGCCATCACAGCTTCACATTAGCTTCTGTATCTTTGCCACAGTTGCACCTCCAGTCATTTTCAAAGGAAAATCTCTGGTGTAAGTATGTCTTTCAAGTTTTCCTAGCACAGTTGTATTTGTGATTCCTGCCAGATAATCTTTGTTGGCATAATTCTCTATGAATTTTCACAACTATCACTTCAGAACAATTGTGTTCATCATTCCTGCTGATTATTAGCATTTTCGTTAATAGCTTTTGATCTGATTGTGGATGGTGTTTATACAGAGGTATCCTACCGGCCGTAGAGCCCAGGCAAGCTGTTTTGGTTGGAGTAAGTTTACTGTCCCTGTTTTAACCATATTAATGGGTAGAATGCGATCTATCACTAGACTTGCGACTACAAAATATGACATGGTTTACATAAAAGGGAATATATTCACTTTTCTCTTCAGTGGAAGTGCTGGCGGTGCTTGTTACTATACCAACATTATATTTGGTTGTCCAGGTTTTCCACTTCATTGGCTTTGGACTTTTCTGCCTTGTTTTGCAATTAAATTAGATCTCAAATTCTATTTCTTTCAAAATATATAATCCCCAATCCCAAAATAATGACTCCCTTTGCTACTGTGCAAAATCAAGCTCTTTAATCTTTTTACTAATTAATTAGCATATTGATGCTTTGTTAATAAATACATTATTAGATTTTTAGTTCTTAATACTTATCATATTGCATATTATGTAGTTAGTTGTTTCAACTTATCTAGGACTTCTTGTTTCAATTGACTTATTTCTTATAATTTCAATTTCTCTCATTTCTTTTGCTTGAAGGCATTAGATGCAAAAATGATCATTTTCAAGAAAAAGAGAAGGAAGAAATATAGAAGAGCAAAGGTCATCAACAGATAATTGATGCTAAAATTCAATTAGATTTCCTCCCCTTCTCTCGATTGTTTCCAAGAGCAGAAATCTAATATAGTATTTGTATTTTGACTTGGGTCTTGCTTTAGTTACTTTCTCATTCCAATTTTTCCATTCTAAGAGGTAGTAATGAATGAAAGAGCACATACTGGGTCTTGGGCCTGTCTTTATTATTGGATGCTATATGAATCGTCTTAAACATGACAAATATTGAGTTTTCCCTTTGTTTTCCTTGATTGTGGTGGCATGGCTCATGGCTAGCTAGTAGCTTTTGATAAGATAATAGGTTTATTCTACTCCATAAACTTTTGTTTATTTAACTGCAGTATCTGCAGCAGCTGATGTGGTTGAAAAGATCGAGGCTGGAAAATGACAAGATGGAGATAGTAGACTAATGGGGTATGAAGATGGCTTTCCTTTTCCTAAAATTATTAGATTTCTGCTTGGATTGATTGAATAAAATGGTTGCAAATCTAGTATTAAGCATGGGGTATTACTTTGCAGAGAATTTTGGTTTTACTTAGCAAAGAGTCAAGGTTCTTTACTAAATGTAGATAAATTGTATGATCATTCTTTGAAAATGGATATTGTGAGTTGAAATAAATGTTGATTGAATTCTTCTGGAGATATTTTGACTATTGGGTTGTATTGATTGATAAAAGTTACAATTGTATGGTTATTAGAAATATGTTGTTGTAATGTTTGTAGGGTATGGTTGAATGCATATCTATGTTTTTCCTTTTGTGGCACTTGATTGATAAGTGTCTTTTTTTATATAGGATTTGGAGGCTTTTTTCTATTTAAAGCCCTCAAAAATAAGAAATGGAGGCTTTAATAATAGCCCCTAATTAATGGAGAAAAAATGCCTCTATTAGTTTCATATGGAGGCAATCCATAAAATTGCCTCCATATTTTTCGTGACCGCGGCTATGGAGGCATTTATACTATCTTGCATCCGTACATATTAGAGCAAAAAAATTTGCCTACATATATTACTATTGTAGTAGTGTATTGATTGTTGAGCCAATACCTTACAGTCCATTTTGTTTTCATTTTCAAGCTCTATTTTTATTTTTATTTGAAAATGAAAATTAAAAATAAATATTTTCTCACAATTTTTTTTCAAAAAAAGTATATATTTTCTTTGTAAAATTCTTTCTACTCCTACTTTGTTATTCTATTATTATATGAATTAAATTCAAATTTGATTTGATATAAAGTATCAATTTTCATTTTTAAATTAATAAAATATACATATATTTTAAATATAAAAAATATAAATTAATATACTTTTCAATTGTATAACCTATTTTAATAATTACCTTTCAATATTTTATCCAAATACATCTCAATTTCTATTTTCATTTTATAACTAATTTTTGAACTTTTAAAAATGCATGGAAACTGAAAATGCCTTTGGAAATAAAATTAATTGGGTTGTTAGTCAATGTAAATATCTCATCTCTTTGCATTAATTTATTCTATTATAAAACATTTATTTATAAGTAATTTTTCACTTATTTATAATAAAGTGGACAGTTCAACTAATTTAATTTTTATATTTGTTAAAGTGATGGTTTAATTAGAATGGAGTCGCAGTGCAATTGCTTATAAAAGCACCACCAGGCTTCTTCAACATCCAATGCTCTGGGGGTATTAAGCCTCTTCAGACCTCTAGCCTATAATTCAATTGAGCATCAGAAAACAGTCAGACATTTAAACAAAGAACTATTGCACAGGAAACAAAAAGCAATTGGCAAGTCATTTACATAAAATTCAAGTAAGTTTACTGAATTGGAAAATTCATAACTATTTTTTTTTCTATATTAATTACTGTAAGTTTTATGTGTTGCCAATGTTGAAAAATATGTCCAGATTGACATCTTACAGCAAAATCCCATGTCCATTTTAAACTTAAGAAATATAATTTCATTTTTGTTATAGTAAAATAAAGGACAACCCAAATTTCAATTGCCTATCTCGATTTCAGATCCCTGTAGGAGTAAAGCTAGAAATATACTAAGAATATTCAACTAGTTAAATTAAAATAGTGATTTTGGTACATTTGATGTGTGTGCTAAAATATATATATAGTATGAAGATTCATTAACTTTTTAATATAATACTATAATTAAATTTTTAATAATTTTAATATAATAAATTTTTTGAATAACTCAAAAGAAAAAATTAAGAGAGTAATAATTTAAAAAATAAATAATCATAGCAGCAAAAAGTAATAGAATGGAAGGAGGAACGAAAAACTACCTTATCATTACTTTTTAAAGTGTTGTTGTTGTTGTGTTTTTCTTTTTTGTTTTTTGGTCGACTTATTTGAAAACATACCACTAAGTCCTAGGTGTTTTATATATAACTAGTAATTTGGCACATTCGATGTATGCGCTAAAATTTTTATGCTAATTTTTTAAGTTTTATTTATTTTTTGTATAAAGTAAATTTATAGCTAAACTATGTAACAAATAGTTTAAATTTCTATTATATCTTCTGTCTTATTTCATGAATATATGACAAATCTATTAAATATTTTTTTATAAAAATAAATAATTAAAAATTATATATATTTAATATAATTACAACAAATTAAAATAGAAAATAAAATAAAGGATGTGAAGTCCATAACAAATACATTGTAGTCATACACTCACGAGGACCACAGTGATCTCATTTTATCATCACTAAATTATTGCATTCATCACTCACTTGTGCCTTTCCGATCGACTTCAAGGGCAACACTATTTTCCATTAAATTTCCTAACAAACGGCCTACGCACAGTTATTAACCAAAAAAGGGGAAAAAAAAAAGCAGCATCAGATCATAAACAGAAAATTTACAGGTTCGAAAAAGAAATCTCCAGTGAAGTAGAGTGTTTTAAAGTGCAAAAGATAAACATGAAATCACGCTACAGAACCATCACTGAAGTGCTAAAAGACTGGCCATTTTGGTGGTGGTGGTGGATGTAATGAGAACCGACGGCTGAGCCTCTGTGTGTGTGTGTGTTTCAAGCTGCGGAGGAAATGCGAAACCCTAGCTCCAAGATACGATGCACGGATACGAGGAAGAATACTTTAGGAAACTCACAAATTGGGGCTGCGTGCAATGGGTGTATAGTGGGAACTTTTTTATATATTCACTTAATCATCATGATTCATGGCATGTTGTCTCTGCATACGTGCATAAATTTAAAATATCGTGATATTATTTTTATTATATTAATAAATAACAATATCCTTAATATATCAATTAAAAAACTATTACTGAATTGATTTTGTGGGGTTAATTTACAAATAAATAAATATATATATATATTTGTTAATTAAGCAGGACAGGAAAAAAGTGGAGATATAAAAGAAATAGTAGTTTTAAGGATATAATTGGTATATCACAATTTGATGTAGCAAAAGAAAAACCATCACTTTGTGAGTGTAAATAGCTTTTCTTTTCATGCAAGTATAGATTAAATTATCTATAAATATTTAATTATTTTTTAATTGTAGATTTTTTGAATGAATCAAGTGCATTAGATTTAATTAAATTATGAGAGTAGGTGAAAAACAATAAATCCTTATGTTGCACTTGACCAACTATAGTCTTAAATATTACAAACAACAATACTATCATATACCATATCAACGCTGTTCATGGACATGTTTATATTCAACCTAAATATCAATAGTTTGTACTTTTATCGGACAATTTTTTTTGTGTTAAATCAGCAAAATGTAGAAACTTTCTAGTTCGTCGTTGATCAAATAACCCCAGGTTTAAATTGAGTAAAAAGGATTTATAGTGGTCATTTTAGTCCGATACCTTAGTCGAGCCATCTCACAAGTAAAATATATAGATCATGGGAGTAAGTGGTAACAAATAGTAAGCTAATATAATGTGCTTAGTCAGCTTAGAATAGGTAACCGTTTCTGTGCCATGCGTCAACCAATGGGATGAGGCATAAGCAAGTTGCAACATAAACTACAATTCAAACAAAAATTTATTATAAAATATTGCTCAATAAAATTAAACTCTTTAAATACTTTTGACACTACAACCAATATACTCTTTAGTGGCATCAACATGGTGACATTTTATAAGATAATAACACAAAAAATTAAGATAGTGATAGTCGTATAGAAAAGAATGCCACTATACTATAATATTTGGTGGCATTTGATTATAAATGACAAAAAAATTAGTGACATTTAATTGAAAATGTCAAGATAGACAATTAACTAGTACCACTAATTTTTTTCTAATAATGCCACTAATGTGTAGTTATGGTGTCATTTAAAAAAGATGTTATAAAGTATTTAGTGGCATTTTCTAGTATAATGACACATAAAGGTAATATATTATTAGCTTTAGAAAAATGTCACTATAAAAAAATATTTAGTGGTATTTAATTATTGAATGACATTCAAGATAGTGGCATTTGGTTAAAAATGTCAACAAAAATATATTTTGCAGGTATTTAGCTAGTGCCACTAATTTTTACTAGAAAATGCCACTCATATTTATTTATGATGTCATTTAGGAAAAAATATCACAAAATATTTTAGTGGCGTTTGATTGAAAAATGACAAATAAAGATGATATTTGATTGAAAATGCCAACATAAATATATTTCAAGGGCATTCAACCAATGCCACTAATTTTTCTTAAAAAATTTTAATATTATTTAATTATGGTGTCATTTGAAAAAGATGCCACAATAGTTAATTAGTAAATTAACGATATTTTATAGTATAGTGATATATTAAAGTAATATAGTGATAGTAGTAAAACAAATCACTATAATAGAATACTTACTATCAATTGATTAATAAATATTGTAAAGACGCATTGACATTTTTATTGAAACAACCAACATAATTATATGTTAAAGGCATTTAACTAGTATCAATATCTTTTTTTGAAAAAAAAAGTCACTCATAATTTAATCATGATGCAATATAAAAAAATATTGCAAAGGAGATAAATAATAAATAGGTGTATCAATAACTATAAAATTTATAAATATATATTATCATTAATGTATTGATGCCCTATTTGATTTAAGAAAAAATTAGTGTATTTAATTTAATAAATTTGAGCGCATTCATATATTTTAATAATTGAGTAAATGCACTTCCAAACTATACAAATAAATTAATTTCTTTAATTATATTGAACATTGATGGATAGCTTGATGGTAAACTCATATTCTTGCAAATAGATGATTGGTGTGTTCGAATTTTATAAAGATCGATGGAGCCATGTTGGACTCTCACAATTGGGAGTGGGGATAGGTTAAGATATATATATATATATATATATATATGGGAGTTGGAATAGGTTAGCATATATATCTAAAAAAGTCTTTTGTGATATTTAGTATGTCATTGATATTTTATTTCATGGCATGATAACATGTCATTTAAAGAATCTTTTAGTGACATTTTAATATATCATTTGCTATATTTTTTGAGTCATGTTAATATGTCATAAAAAATAACTTTTCATGGCATTTTAACTATAACACCCTGATTTTTGGAATATTAATTAATATTGCTTGAAATTTAATTAATTAATGTTATGTAGAAATATTGGGAATTGGAGGATTTAATTGTAAATAAGAAAAGGTCTTAATTGTTGAAAATTTTAAAGTTTTGGGGGTCAATGTGAGATAAATAAAAGCTTAAGGACCTTAAAATAAATTAGTTTGGACCCAATTGTCCAGAAACAGAAATTTTGGGGGTCAATTTGCAAGAGATAAAAATTAAAAGACTCAATTGAAGGCCAAGGGCCAAAATGAAGGTGGTTAAGTAGTTTTGGGGTGAAAAGTGGGATAGTTAGAAAGTTTGAGGTTGAATTGAAGATGTTGGGAAATATGTTTATATATATAGAATTAAGGATAGAATTTTCTCAAATTCTCAAAGTTGACCCCAAACTCACCCCACTAATGAATTGCCAGAAAATGGCCACAAAACCCAAAACCAATTGGACAAAAATGTTCCTCTCATCATGGTGAACTTGTCTATACAAAACACCACCAAAAACAACTAGCAAAATGGTCAAAAAATGGATGCGATGGTAGGTGAGAGATGGAGGTGGTGGTTGGGCCATTTCCAGCGGTGGAATGAGGTAGGGGTGAGATGGGTGTTGGTGGGAAAAACATGGGCAAGATGTTGGCGAGGTGAATTTGGGGTTTTGATGGACGATAGTGGATGGCGGTAGGTTAAGGTTCCTATGGTGGTTGAAGGCCAAATTGGCCGGCAATATGGCATCGAATTGCTCAATTGTTTGAGGGGTTTTGATACCCATGCCGAGATGCACCTAGTGATGGCGTAAGTTTCCATCTCCAATAGCGGCACGTGACGGTGGCGTTTGGGCAGTTTGCTCGGATTGAGATTTTGGATTCATCTGGACTATTCTTGATTTATGATTGAATTCAGATTTGATGTAATTTGGGTAAATTTCAATAATCAAATTTTAATTCGGTTAAATTGTTAAATGTAATTGGATTTTTGGATGAAGTTCATTGTGACCTAAATTAAGATTGTTGAACTACGATTTAGTCTAAGGTTATAGATTAATCTTATAATTAATATAGTATCAGATTCAATCGACTTGGAAGAATTATCAAATTTGTTGTTGTTGGGACTTTAAATAAGATTTTATAACTAGTTTATCGACTTGTCGAGCTAAGGACCATGGTAGGTGATTACCTTGCATTTGAGTGTAACATGGAATTTGAGAATCATGACTGAACAATTAGAGTAATTGAGGAACTTGATAAGGATATTTAAGTGTATTAAAAGTTATGATTTATAACTCGTAATCAATGTTAGGTTTATATTATTTACTTTGAACCTTAAATCAATTAGGAAACAAGGTCTTGAAATGTGTAAACATCTAAAAATTATCAGGATTGTGTCAAAATACCCTTAAGTTTGATAAAGACATTCGTTATATTTATAATTGAGAATTAGAAGATTGATAGAATGATAACTTGAGTTATCATATGATAGTTCTTGGTTTGACTAGAAAGCCAAAATCTGGGCGTCTATACGATTAAAGATTTCTTTGCATTTGCCAGGTGAGTTTATACTTATTAGTATGAAATTCTTTGGTGGGGAAAGAACCTATATACTTGCTATTGCATCCTAATCGTTGTTTGAAAATAGTTCTCCACGTTGCGCTTTTATACTAAGTTCTTTTGTTGATTTTAATTGATATCGCTTTATTTTAAATTGGTGATTGTATTGAGGAAGTTGAAAATAATTCCAAAATATACATTTCATCACCATGTCCTTGTAGAAATCAGCATGGGCTGAATCGATTTGTATATTAACATGGCAACTTGATATGCCATATGAAATGTTGTTGGACACATTTTGTGAAATCTATGATTATGATTAATACCCTTGGGGTGGGCCTTGGGATTACCTACAGGTGGATCGGGCGGAATGAACCGACGGCAACCAGCCTTCAGCCTATACCATGTTACACACATACGACTCCGTAGTTGGCTAGAGGTAGCTGGCTATGGGGGGATGAGATATGTAACTAGCCATTCCTTCAATTGTTATTATCCGAGCCGATCACTTGGACCGGAGGAATAAAGATTTCTATGTTTTTGAAAGTGGAGTGATGTAGTATAAGAACCACCAATAGCTCTTATTTGTAAATGTTTGCTAATTGCAAATTATTAAATCGTCAGTTTGATACCAACGCCTTAAATCTTTGTAAGAGATAGTGAATTTTTTGAAGTCTCATCACTAGTATGAGACGGTGGTAAGATGGATCACCTTTAATTTTTTACTAAAACTTCTCTCACAACTTCTAGACATATTTGTACTTCTATTTGTTCCTTTCTATTTGTGAAATTGTCAATTTGTTGCCATTGCTAAACTATTTCACTAAGTCACTCGGACTTAAGTTGTTTTATTGTTTCTTTAGTGTCGTACCCAAAATAGGATCAAGTGATGCAAGCAAACTAACCCAAGCAGTACATGAGGTAATGAGGGTGATAGGAGTGTTAAGTACGAGTCAGGATATTTTGATTCAAAATTAAATGCTCAATGGATGTTGTTGCAGGAATTAATTACTTCAAAATTGTGAGAAATGTATTTTCGGTTATACATTGGATTGGTGGTGTAGAATGAGTAGCACCTCGATGGACAATAGGCGTCTCCTGCTCGAGGCATTACAATCATATTATATTTTTAAAAAAAATTATATAAAACATATATATAAACAATATAATATATTATCATATTAACATGTCATTTATTACATTTTTTGTGGTATACTATAATGTTATTTAAAAGATTTTTTGCGGCATTTTAATACATCACTATATGCAATTTTTGTCGTATGTTAGCCTGCCATTTAATGTACTTTTTGTGACATTTTAACATGTCATTTAATGTATTTTTTGTTACATTTTATTAATGTCATAAAAAGAATAAAAATAGTGACATTTATACGTTTAGCTACACCCACCTAGATAGCATTTTTTAAAAATGTCATTATATGTGAAAATGTTACTATTATTCTATTTAAATGGCATTTTTAATGCCACTAACATACAATTTTCTTGTAATGTGAACAAGTAAAATAGGGAGTTCTAACATTAGTCATCCTTATAGGTGACTAACCTTAGTCATAGTCTAAAATTATGACACGTGTACTTTGTTAACTTTTTCTACAATAGATAACTTATGTATTAATGTTAAATGCAACTTATTGTTATTATTAGGATTAAATCTCTTAGATGGCATGAAGATTCGATCTTGGATCTGTTGGTTGCAACTAAATAATGAAAAATACTGAAATTGAGTATATAATTCTTAACTTATAAAAGATAAATATAATTTAAAAAAAAAGCTTTCAAATTTTAAATAAAAAGAAAAATTGATTTCAAATCAATTTTTATTTGGGTTAATTACATAAAACCCCATAAAGTTTGACTCATTTATAAATAAATCCAAATAAATTACAATGACTCTCTAATTTCATTTTGTCTAAATTTTTTAAAAAATTGTTAGCCTCCATTACCAAATTTGTTGACATCATCCAAAAATTGATGTGAAAATTCAAAAACATCCTCCCATAATTTTTCACATTATTTATAAGGCAAAAACCTTAAAAATGTTCTTGAACCTATTCGTAATATTTTTTATACTATTGTGTAATTTTAACATTATTTAAATTAGTCATAAAGTTTAAGTATATTTTATTATTAATAAAATTATTTAAATATTTATAGTCTTTAAACTCAAGTTGAATAAAAAATAAATAAAAAATATAAATATGTATAAATAATTTAATCAAATTTAATTAAACTTATTTATTAATTAAAAAATAAAAGAAGTAAAAAATAGAAAAATAAAAATAAAAGTAAATCAATATCTTAAAAGATATAATTTTATAATTTTAAATTACATTCTCCATAGAAATAAAATAATAAACATACCTAAAATAATTTGATAATTTAAAATTTACAACATAATTTTAATAATGTTTTTTTTAAATAAGGTATAATTTTAATAATTTTGAAACCATGTAACTTAATAATTTAAAACTAACAATAATAATTTTAAATATATAATTTGGTAACTTTAGTTATTTTAACATAATTTAAATTATTTTGAACAATATAATTTAATAATTTTAAATAAATAAAATAAGTAAAAAATAATTATTTTAAGTAATTTTAAATTAATACTTAATAAATTAGTTAAAAAATAAATAACTAAAAATTTAAAAAAAATAATAATAATAAAAAAATATTTTTTCTTCCCACCTCCACCCCATCCCCACCATATATCCCAAACCCCACAACCCCCTCACCCCCCATTGCCCCCTCCCCCAACTCCCACCAATAATTGGGTTGGTCACGCCCATCCTCCCACCACCAACACTCTCCCTCTCTTTCTCCGTACTTGTCACCCCAGCTAAGCAAAACCCCCAACACCTCACACTTGCTCACCACCCCCTTTGTGCAACCCCTCCTAGCCCATAGTCGAGTTGGCCATGAATGCCTGCGATTGATGGAAGTTTATATAATATATATTTATATAGTTATATATATATGTGTGTGTGTGTTTAAATATGTATACCTAATATAGATGTGTGTGTATATATATATATATATATTAATGTATATAAATATATATTATTTTAAAAAAATTGAAGAGTTTTTGTGGTATTTAATTTTTAATTTTTCAGTGAGGTTTAACTAATATATTTTGTTGGTTTTTTCATAAATAGATAAAATTGTAGGGGAATTTTTATAAATAGATAATAGTTTCCGTCCAAATTTTAATGAAAAATTGGGAGGAGGACTAGAATTATTAAAAAAGTTAATAAATTTGGACTAAAAAGGCAATTTTCCCATATATGTATGTATATGTGTGTGTGTGTCTTTAAATATATATTTGTAATATAGATGTGTATATATATATATATATCCACATATAGATAAATATATATTATTTTAAAATATATTTTAGAGAGTTTTGTGGATACTTAGTTTTTAATTTTTTTAATAATAGTCAAATGATATATTTTGTACATCTTTTCACAATTAGATAGAATTCTGGGGGAATTTTTATAAATAGATAATAGTTTTCGTCCAAATTTTAATGAAAAATTGGAAGGAGGACTATAAATGTTAAAAAAGCTATGAAATTTAGATTAAAAATGTTCAATTTCATTAGTTAGGGACTAATAGTACATACACAATTAAATTATGGGGTTAAAAAGGTAAATTTTTCTTATATTTACACACTAAATTACATAAGGTTTGTATTGTTAACATGTTTATGAAACTTATTTAGCAAGTGACTAGTTATAATAAATGAACAATATAAATTTGTTGAAGCATATCACCAGAACTTAATTTGTTATAACTAAGGTTAGTTACCTACAATTCATGATTGATACCAAACTTCCCCAAGGTATGCATGTGTACCTCGTCATGTGGAAAGAACAATTGTACACTACAAGAAATTACCCTTTCACTAACAAAAAAATCCATCACAGATTTAATAAATTCCATCACAAAATATCATTTAGTGATGGATTTATTTCATCATAGATCCATTAGTAAATGTCTCGTCACTGATTTCTGTGACGAAAACAAAGTGCGTCATAGAATTAATATTGTGATGGAATTTCCATCACAGATTTTAAAAAAAGTTCCATCACAAAAACAAGTTTAAAATTATGAAATTTGTGACACTATTCTTGTGATGAATTTTTCCATCACTAAGTTGGTCACTAAATTAAAAAAATAAATTTTTATTTGTGACAAACTCAATATAAATCTATCACTAAATTCATCATTAAACAAATAAAGCAATTTTTTATCAGTGACCAATTTAAATCTCAATCATTTCACAATGCAATTCAACTTCCATCACAAATTACCAAATATATTAAATAATAAATTTAGAAACTTATCACATAATACCCTATCAATATGTATATGCAACTTAAATTATATCCGAAAAAATATTAAAGCAACACTAACATCAATCACAAAATATGATGATAAAGCAATGTTCATTTAGTAGATAGTCACAGAGAAAACCAATCTACAATATCGAAAACTCCACATACTTAACTAACAATCAATAATATCCAAGCCTTATTTGACAAAATATAGTCACAAAAAAGAGAATGCTAGCTAATCTTTGTGGTCCTTTTCTCTTTCCCTACCAAAAAAGTATGTACTCATTATTTTCTAAACTACTTGATTTTTTAAATTTCGAAATCTTTCCTTTTGAAAAAAATCACGAATACCAACTTGTACTAGGTTTGGAATTTCTTGCTTCGTTGCAACTAGTTCAGATTGAGCTAAAGCTAAATCTGATCGAGAGATGGCCAAATCAAACTGAACATCTTTCACTTGTTGGCGTAGTTCTTCTTCCCTTTGCTTAGCATCCTCCAATCGCTTAGTTGCATCATCGGCCATCTTTCTAGCATCCTTAGCCATCTTTCTAGCCTCTTCTGCTTCTTTTTTCAACTCATCACTTGCCAAATTTATAGTTTTTGGTTGAATTATTTCCTTATATCTTGGTGCCAAAAATGGAGGATCGAGAATTTCACTAGCATGTTGGTGAGTGCCAAACCTATATAGTCGACCCTTTGATGTTTCACTCGTTGCCTTGATCCATTTCGCAGCATCAAGCTTGGGATATTTTGACAAATTCAAACCACATTGTGCAATCATATCTTCACTATATATTTGCTAAAAAAAAATAATGAAGAGAAAAGAATAAGTGTTTATCAAAGTCAAGAAAATAGAAATTAACTATCCAAAAGAATAATTATAAAATTAGGCCATTCTCGATCCAACTCTTTAAAACCAACTAAAATGGAAATAAATTTTACACTTGCTAGCCCAATTGGGTCCAAAATTTACTCGAGAGTACTAAGTGGTCTTATAGGCTATACATGTGAATAAATTAAAACCACAGAAATTGTATTAAGTATCAAATAATCAAAACAATAGATTAAAAGCTTAGACATTCTCATTCTACCCATGCATTCCCCCCCAAACTGGAACCCTTTTACATTGCCAAAGAACTTTTTGATGATGCAAAAGAAAACTCCAAAATAGCTTTCTCACAAGTGTGAGCTATTGGGCAAGGCTCTAATTTGATTGCTGAAAAAACTTCACTTTTACTCTTTTTATTGAGTCCGTCCTCAATACTTTTATCCGAAGCAAAATCCAAATGAACTGCAAGAGTTCCATAGATCCAAAAAATTCACTATTATCGATAGAGATAACCACAATAGTTTTAATTTTTCATTCAAATTCTCATGCATATGAAAATAAAAAATCAAGTTATTGAAATTACTCTTGTAAGACTATTTCCTTCAAAAAATTTCAATATAATATGTAAATATAAGCAGACTTGTCAAGCTAATCAAAACTTAAAAGAAAAGAGCCAACACTCTTTTCTTCTCAATTTCACCAACTTGAGCTTGAGAAAATTTCATTAAAAAAAATGTTAAATCATGTTATAGCATACCCTTTATTCCCACAGGAATCCACCCTAATGTACCTCGTCACTATCATCTCATGAAATAAAATACTCTCAAACCCTTTAATTTTTTCCAAACCCTCACTAAACAAAGTGCTTTTCCACAAAAAAAAAAAAACAAATATATCAAAGAAATCATTCCTACAGCAGAATATGAGAGTTACTGACACAAGCATAAGAGATCAAAGAAAAAAGAAAAAATTACATAAACATTCTTGGACCTTTCATTAACAAATTCACCCTTTTCTTTTTGTGTCTTTTGAGTATGCTCAAAAAGCTCCATCTGGGCTTACGACCAAGAATTTGCGCTTGCAAGCACACAAAGATCACCGATATTATTACTTTGTCAAACTTCTTTTCACATAGTTACATCTTCAAAATTTTTATTAGTATAGACCATTCTTCTGTTGTGTTATTTCTTACTAATAGAACCACATGTATGTTTTGAGATTGATCCATTCTTGATTGTTAAGCGGCTTCTCCTTCCAAAATGTGACTTTTTAAAAAATCTCTCAGTGTCAAAGTAATTATCAATTAATTGGTTCCAAACTTCATTTGATATCCACTTAAGACCCTTTCCCATCCAATTTGGAGGATTGTTTGACTTAACTTTACAGCATTTCTTCGAGCAATGTTAAAGGTAGTGTGAAAGCTAGCTAAAACCATTTTGAGCCATACTCCATGAATTATGCACTCATCATCAAAATTCCACTGAAATTGTCCTTGTTAAATTGATGTGTTTATAAGAAATGACAAGTTTAACATTTCTACTATACACATAATATATTATTATATTTCTTAATGTTAATGAAAATATAGTGAACATACAAAAAACTTGGACATTACCTTAAATGCCTCCCATAGTGCATCCATTGCCTTAGGTGGTACGCTTCTCGCAGTTTTCAATGAAGCAATAAAATAAATCTTGATAGTGCCAGAAATTGCTCCAGCCACATTTTTATAAGGATTACTTATCAATCTACACACAAATACCTTAAGATTTTAACCTTATTGAATAAAGAAAAACAAACTCCGGTTATTGCATAAAGTTGTAAATTCAAACACAAAACTGGAAAAGCACTACATGTTTGTAAGTATGCTTATATATTCAATTAATTACATGCTTATTATTTGATCTTCAAATTGTCACCATTAAGACCATATAAAGCATAGAAAACTCTTACGTATATTGGTGATAATGATGCCACAATAACTATGTAATCTATATATTCTACTGATATAATATGATTTTTTCACGTTCCAATTAATATAAAATACCCAATATATATAATTGGTTACTTATATCACCATAAATTAAATTTGAAAAGTTGTAGTGTACCTAAGTCAAATGGCTAAATTACTTAATTAAGCTACTATATATGATCCATTCTTTCCATATTTCTAGGCTTATGGCGCTAACACACACGATATTAATAGATTGTAATTGATTCTATATAGTATATAATTGTGAAAACTTTCAGTCTTTGTATGCCTGATATCCCCACTTGATCAGCTTGCTTACAATGATCAATGACAATTATAGCTTGACTCATTTACAGCTTCAATCAACATGTGGGACTAAGAAATAGACTAACTCAGGTAACCTATCACACAACTCTGGATCACAGCCAATGAATTTCAGTCGTGAGATAACTTTCACTTCCATTGTCAACAAACTAAGTTAACAATACCCCGCAAGATTTTACTATCACAAGTGGCAAAAACAGGATTCTCATTTTCCCGAATGAATATTTACATGTCAAAATCCCGTACATTATGTGACACTGTAGATGACCCGCTCATTTATGTTTGCTGTTAATAATAAAAAGTCTTAGTGTTTGAAAATAGTGTTTTGTTCCTAATGCTTTTAATTATGCAATAATATTTTTGTTTTTCATGTTTGCCTAAAAAATGGTATCTTAAGAATTTTGCATGCAGATGAGATGGGAGTAATTGTATTGTTTCCAAGTATTACTGTAGAACACCTCATCAACTAGAGCATCACAAGAGTGTCCTTTATACATTTGCCAAATAATTGCAAGGCCCCATTTGACTTTATTTTCACCCATTTTCACTATTTAAAATTGAATTATCAACAATTTATCATCATTTCCATCAATATTTTAATTCACTTTTAACTTAAAATATATTTTTCAATAATCTATATATGTTCCCCTAATAACTTCTCTCTCTCTCTCTCTCTCTCTCTATTAATATTATTACTATATATCTCCATGCACAACCTACTAAATCCAGTACTTTTCAAACAAATTTATTTAAATATAAATTTATTTTCAACTTATTTTCTCTGACTACCTTTTTAAATTTTAAAAATGTTGAAATGAAAGGTAGATATGAAAATATAACCAGATAGAAAATACTGAATATGGTAGGCATGTTGGTAGATTGCAGTCAAAATAA
This sequence comes from Jacaranda copaia, assembly GCA_014898725.1. Taxonomy (NCBI): domain Eukaryota; kingdom Viridiplantae; phylum Streptophyta; class Magnoliopsida; order Lamiales; family Bignoniaceae; genus Jacaranda; species Jacaranda copaia. The sequence goes on along the minus strand of JACGDI010003514.1, from coordinate 229,105 downwards.
GATATTAAGGTATGTTCTGTATTCATTAAGCAAACATCGACTCTAAGCTAAAATGGGACTGCCCACTAATCCGAAATGGAAAAATCAGAAGAATTATCATGTTTATGAGACAGTAGCTAATAAATGTCAACCAACTCTCTCTTCATTACCTATAATCATATAATCCATTAAGTATCAGGTACCAAAACCTGTGAATTTTCAACAACAACAACAACAACAACCAATGAACTGTGACACTTTTGATCTATTTGTCCAAAATTAAGTGAAATTTTGACAACTTCCAAGAAAATATGTTGAGAAAAAAGAATAATATATGCTTCAAGGATTTTCTTAAGGTTTGGGCATTGCTATAAATGTTGCTTTAATTACTTTCTTCTTAATGAACAAGACTGCTTTGCTGTCAGTCTCTACACTCATCAGTTTAATGTCCCAACTATTGGTGCACAACGCACATGCATTAGAAATACAACCAGTGGTTTTCAAGTGCGTATCAGTGAACTCGTCTACTCTCACACACGCAGATACCAACAAAAACGCACGCAAAGGATGGTTATCAGACATGCAGCCAAGAAGCTCGCTACCATAAAATCTCCATATCAACTTCAACAAAAGGAAAAAACAAGATGAAACAGAATACGTACTGTACTTGAATTGAGTCGAACCAAAAGACTTTGCAAATGAAATCATAGCCAGATATCTGAACAATAAGAGATAAAATGGAAACAGCACATCAGATTTACTCATTATGGTGAAAAATTCGATGTCTCCTGCATTTTCATCCTGAAGATAATGTGATTCTCAAATTGTACGCATGTTGAGCATGCTCTATCAAGGCCAACTAAGCACTAGATAGTATTGAAACCAGATAGAAAATTGAAAATTTACTTCAAAAAAGATAGAAAATAAATCTTCACTCATAAACTCTCATTTATACGTTGAAAAACTTTGAAAAAAGTCAAAATATTCAAAAATAGCTTGATTTACGAAAAATCATGATGAGCAACTTAATTCATCACAAATAGCCAAAAATAATTGATTAAAGCTACCTCAAATTGGTGTCATTTTGAAAATTTTATGCATTTTAATCGCTTTCCAGTGGCCTATTCTCACAGCACAAAATCTACAATGCCAAAAAAAAATAAAAAATAGAGAGAATAAAAAATCAAGTGAACGAGAGAGAAAAGGAAGGTGAAAGAATACCTGGATTTGGACTTGTAAATACTTTGCACCAAATACACTAATCGAGTAGATGGCAGATGCGAAGTGCTAACAAAGTAGATGGTAGATGCGAAGTGAAGCAGAGAAAAAGAAAGCAGATTTTATGAAAGAAATGGATTGAGATTTTGGGTTTTAATTATAGCATTGTGATATTTACTGTTAAATAAAATTAAGTGTGCAAAATGAATAACAATTTCATTGTAGTTGGAATGGTCTAGTTACAAAGTTTTAGACACAAGTTGCAGGTTTGACTCCTACCTTATGCAATTGCAATTTTTCTTTCTTAAATTTATTTTTTGTTAACTTTAAATCAATGATGGTAAATCCATCACTAATTTTGTTGATTCTAATTTAAGCTCACAAGTTTGAATCCTTTGAATGGTGTAAATTATTATTTTTAATTAATTTACATCATAGTGATGAATAAATCTCATCAATAATTTTACTAATTTTGACTTAGTGATGGTACATTTCGTCACTAATGCTTAAGTATATAAATTTTTGTTTAGGAGAAAAGTTCATCACAAATTCATCACAAATGACATCACTAAAATATTTTTTTTCTCTTTTTTTATATTTGTTAGTACTCCATCACAAATCCGTCTCAATTATCTTCTATTTGTGATGGACTCGTATGCATCACAAATTTTCCGTTGATGAAGGGATGTTTTCTTGTAGTGGTAGGGCCTAAACCACAAATAATTAAAAGATTGGGGGTTGGGGGTAAATATGAATCCTCTACTTTTCTTTTTTTCTTTTTTCCCTTTTGCTCAAGCAAATAATTATAATATTAATTAAAAAGAGAAATATCAATCAAAAGGGTACAACTTCGTAAAGAACGAGCAGTAGAGTCGCATAAAAAATGTACATGATGTGATGGTATTATGCTCTATTTGGTTTTGGATGCACATTATTATCATCATTATCTACTTGTGAATTTTATTCTATGGCCAAAAATATTCAACAACTTTAATACTGAGCGATTGGTTGCATAACAAGATTTTTGAGCGAATAATGCTTAATCAGAGTCATTTAAATTGACCAAATTTGAATTAGATCTATATCTAATGAGGGTGGAAACTGTTTTATGAGAGTGTTGGGCTAAAATCCAACATGATCGATCAAGTAGCAAGTCCAAAGAGGTACTTTGTGAAATATTAGGGTTGAGTCCTGCAATTAATAACAAATGTCAGGCTAGTTGAGGAGCCCTCAATTAAGGCATTTTAATGCTCAAGTCAATAAGATTGATTAGAAGATAGTGCAACAGAGCTAAGATTTAGGATGACAATATGCATACCTTACTGAAGTCTGGCAATGGACTATTTATAGTCTTCTTAATGTGCTTGATATATCTATAATGCCCTTGTTACATTAGAAGGACCTTTGTCCTTACTTAAAGACCTTTAAGGCTTCTCTAGCTCATGTATTGTTCTAGGTGGCACTATCTCCAACTACATAGGATAAGGTGGTATACTAGAGGCATACACTAGTTTGACACGATTGAAAAAATGGTATGGGTAGTGGCATGGGCCATTAATGCGGAAGCACGCCACCTAGCTAACCATTCAGTGCGGCTGAAAGGCTATCACCTCAGTTCGACCTCCTTAGTCGAGGTGAATGTCTCTACAAGATATCTCTTTAGACTATGGCCGACAAGTTGAATAATATGCAACTTTGTCATAACTAAATCTCTTTGGTCAAATGAAGGATGGGCACCTCCTAATAGTGACCGACCACAATCTGGTCAATAGGGCAAGTATTAAAAGTCGCCTGGATGGATGAGGTTCATGAGGTCAAATTCCAGTCGATGGTATGGTTAGCCCAGAACTGGTTGGGCTCAAAGAGTAATTGGGCTATAATACATCATGCTTCTGTCTCGAATGAAAGTTATTGGGCTTGGGTTGTTAGACTATCCCATATCAATTTTTATCTATTATATGATCAAATAGATTGGTCCTTCAATCAAATAAGATAATGGAGTGCAAAGTTTGAAATATAATACACGATTAATGATCATTGAGGGATAAGCAAAAGTTCTTTAATACTTAAGTTAGGAATTGAATGAAATGTTGAAACTAAAGTATTCAATTTTTGTTTTTTAAATAAAAGCAACTACCTAAGTTGAGTAATTTGGATATTTATAATAATCAGCTGTCATGGCTCTATTACGTCACATCACGATGGGATAGTGACACATGCAAAAGTTGGATGACTGAGATAACAAATGTACAACAAATTTAGTCCATCAAAAAAGATGTGTATCTTTAAATTATTTTAATATTTTAGTCATTAAAAAAGTATAATATTAATAATAAAATAATAAGTAATAAAGTAAAAGTTATCACTAATAACATGCATTGAGTGGTAATAGCTTTTATTTTGTCATTAATTATAACTTTTAAGTGACAAGAATTTTTATTTTGTCATAAAATGACTTAATAGTGACAAAAATTAATGTTTTAATTATCATCATTAACAATTAATAACATCCAATGGAGATAACTTAATAACAATAAAAATTGCCAATATAATTTGTAACAAAATATTCATTGTCACCATAGAAGTATCACTAATTATCTATGGTAACATCTTTAATATTATTCTTATCACTATTTAGTTTGTAAATGTTATCGAACTTGAGTTCGAGGATACAATTTGTCGAGTTTGACTCATTTATACCCCTAAAAGAGACCAAACAAAAAATTCATTATTCAAAATAAATCTAAAATTGAGTAAGGAAATATGTAAAATATAAAAAAACCTAATATAATAATATTCCATACATTTCATTGTCACTCAACTACTCGCCGACCTATATATTCTTCCGCTTTCTCTTTTTTCTTTTTCTTCTTTAGTTTCTTCTCTTTCCCCAAATATAGTAGTATACATAGATATTTAAAAATTTATTTGTCATTCACATTTGTATTTATTTATATAAAATTTATTGACATCCATTTAAAGCAGATATTATCTGTATTTAATTAGTAGATATATTATTATAAATGGATACGAATATGGTAAATGCCTGTCTAATTCGTTTAATATCCATTTCGAATATATATTAAATAATATATTATTTATATTTTTTAATAAGAATCTCCCAATTCATACATGTATATATATAAATCATAATTGAAGAATTGAGAAGAAAAAAGAATAAATTTAAAAATATATGTATACATAACATATAATTAAAAATATGTATACATTATATATACATATTTATATACTTATATATAAAAACCTAGCACCCACTCCCATCAACCCACCCAACCCTCCCCCACCA
>JACGDI010003514.1:194487-220352 GCA_014898725.1 Jacaranda copaia | reverse complement strand
TGTTAATATTGGATGAAGGATTCTTGATGGGTAGGGTTTGGATTGATTTGGCTAAAGAATTTTACATAAAGGATTAAATTTGGAATTGATTGAAAGAAACAAACGAAAATATAAATTATCTTGGGAATTTTTTTGTAAAAAAAATACCTTTTGTAAATGCCACACGATAAAGTCTGATCTCAATCTTATTTTGTTGCAAAATTAAAAAATTCGACATAATTGAAAATTGTTCAGCCCTCAAAATTTGTGGTTTGGTCTTCTTTACATTTTCTAAGGAAGTGTCTTTTATAATTACTTAAAATTTTCAAAAATAATTTGTTTTACTCCTTTCTTAATAAGAACATCATTTGTTCTTATGTTTATGGCTTTTCAATTAAATTACAAATTAAAAATGTCAATATCTAAATCTTTATATGTTTTAACAATTGTAACCCTTATATTATTTAAATTAGGACACATATAATTAATGTTTTGCATAATATTTTTTATAAGATAAAAAGAATTATCCACACATATTGATATGACATGAAAAAGTAATTATGATACCTACATCAAATGAAATAATAATTTGATTGATGAGATAATTCCTAATTAAACAATCAATTTTCGAATAAATGAAAAAATTATTCTTTTTAAAACAATATAATCAACCATATTTTCAATTTATTCCATCTTCTTTCAATATGAATACACAAATCAAATATATTTTTATTTCCACGCACCCTCGTAAATATCAATATTTTGATACAATCAATTCAAATATGTATTTATTTTTATACAAAATATATCCTAAAAATAAAAAGTTAATTTTAGATATGATAATTGAACGTATAAAGACAATTTTGAAAATATAAAATGACGGGTGTCCCAATTTAAATAATTGTTAAAGACCAAACCACTACAAATTAAATAAATCAAAATAAATAAGCTAATAATAATTTTCAAATCAAAAGAACCACCAACCCCAACCCACCACCAATTATTTACTCTCTGTCACTTTATTTCCTTCTTTTCCAACCTACTTCTCTACCAAGTGATCTATAGTTCAATAGTATAAGTATTTCATATAATGTGAAAGATTAGAAGTTTAAATCCGAACAAACTCCTAATATACGTGTGTTTAATAAAAAAAAAACTACTCCTCCCATTTTACACTTGAAAAGCTCAACTTAAAAGCTTTATCAAAATTAATTATCTTTATTATACGGCCAAATGGGTTCAGCCGCTGAAAACAACACAAAAATCTCTTCTTCAATGGAGAATCAGTCCGAGGAAGAAGCCAGCTGCTTATTGGCAATGCAGCTGGCTTCTGAAGCAGTGCTTCTAGTGGTGCTTAAATCCGCTATAGAACTCAATCTTCTCGAGCTTATTAAAAAAGCTGGGCCAGGAACTTCTGCTTCTGCTTTTCAGCTCCCGATTAACAATCCAGACGCAGTTAGCATGGTGGATAGAATTCTCCGCCTCCTGGCTGCGCATTCCGTTCTCAACTGCAGCCTCAAAAGGCTGCCCGATGGCGGCGTAGAGCGGCGCAACTCCCTCACCAGTGTGCAAGTTCTTGACTAGAAATGAAGTCGGAGTTTCTGTGGCACCTATTGCCATCATGGTCCAAGACAGGGTCTTCTTGGAGCCTTGGTAAGTGATACATATGTAATTATTTGGGCAGATGAAACTCTTTATATCTGAACTCAAGATTTGTAAATTAATATAATTTTAATATTACTAATACAATATATATATATATATGATGGTTTGGAATTTTGATGAGTTTATTCATAAATGACTATAATATTTATGGTTTAAGTTTAATTAAATTGAGTATGAATTTTCATTGAGTCAATTTGAGTTAAAAAAATTAAGTTGGTCGAATTCGAGTTTAATATATATGATTCGAACTTGAGGTTGAGATATTTTTTTCAATTCAATTTGACTAAATTTAATTGTACCTGTATATGTAGATTTTTCATCATTACTTCATTATATTCATCTAAAAATGCATAATGATGATAGGTATCATCTAAAGGATGCAGTTCTAGATGCAGGAATTGCATTCAACAAGGCCTCTGGAATGAGCGGATTCAAATATCTGGCCGCGAATTAGAGGTTGAACCATATTTTTAACCAAGCTATGTATCAACAATCAACCACATTTATGAAATTTTTTTTTGAAATCTACGAAGGATTTGAGGGTCTCAAATCTCTAGTGGATGTTGGTGGTGGAGTTGGAGCATCACTTAAATTGACTATCTCCAAACATCCATCTATGAATGCCACATTTGATAGGCTCTATTAGACCCAATTTTAGCTGTCAACAAGGCTAATTCTCCATTTGATACCTAATGTAGGACAAGTGGACTAGCCCACATTTTTGAATGGCTCGACAATGTTCAGCAGACTAACATCTACTGACGTTGCGTCTTGGGGTGCAATTAATCAATTACACTCCATCTCGTGGATTCATCACTAATCAAAAGTTCAATTATTTCCTTAGACGTTGTGAATAATTTTTCATTTATGCCCCTCGTAAAAATCATTCTGTACCACGCACGAAAAAGGAAATCCCAATCTCACAAACCTAATTTCCTTTTCTTGAACCTAACCCATTTCAGCGACTGGCTCAATCACTCACAAGTGGCACGTTGATATTTAATACTCCTCTCATATATGTTGTAGATTTTCGTGCACCATTATCATATTTAACCCAATTTGTATTTGCATTGCAGGGTTTTGTATCCTAATTTTGGAACTTCTAATGACCTAAGCACATAATAGGGTACACATAGGAATTCTAAAATTTGCTTCAGCGCTGGTTATGAAAGAGGTATCCAACCTGCCTAATTGCTATTGTTTTCATTGTTACCATTGTTAGCGTTCCTCGTTTGAGAATGAGTTCTTCAGTGTATGCTTTACTCTATTGATTATTCTTCATCCCAAAAATGGAATTGCGTCTTATTTCGATTCATGTCTTGAAAAATCAAGAATATAGTGTAATATTGAAGGGGAACAATGTGGTTAAAAGAACATCAAACTACTGTAAGTGTATAGCAACGTATGGATTTGAGAGAATACCGTATGGATTTGGGAGTTAAAAAATTTATGAGGTTGAAATTAGAATACGTATCTGCTTACGGGTTATGATAATTGTGTAGTTTTTAGAAAGAATTTTCTGCCTTAATTCAGTCAATTCTGTTATGTGTAATTACTGAAATTGCAACTCGTATACGATTTTAGTTGGTCCTAAAGTGAACAGGCTATGTGTACACATAAGAGTTTTGCTTGTTATCTGGGGTTAGCACATTATTACAGTATTCCTTATGGCATTTGATTGTTAATCCTTTTCTTAAATATATATATATATATATATATAGATGTATCCATAATCCTTTATTTTTGTTTTTTTTGGAATATACTAGTTTCAAAGTATTTGTCCATTAAAGATTAGAGTAATCATTAGTATATATGTGACCCATGTGTGATGCATTCAACTGAACATGTCTTTCCTAACATAATATATCATAATTTTATAACTCCTATTCGCTTGGGGCCAGGTATCCTTTTAGATTTTTTGTAGGATAGTCACATGGACAGGGATACGAAAATTCATATTCTGACGTGCATTTATGTTTTTATGCTTCAAAGAATTCTTTGCATTTATTTTCTTTATTATGTTTACCTTATACATGTTGAGAGACATGGCGATAAGCGTAGTAAGGTTCTTATGAGTTGGAGTATCATTGCTAAGATTCTGGATCAATTAAAATATTTGAGAGAGATTGTAAAAGACAATGATTAGACATGTTTGGATAATCTCTATATGGATAGAAGTGCATTTTAGAGAATTTGCGATTTATTGGAGCACGCTGGTGAGCTTCAATATGAGCAAAATGCTGGCATCCCTAAAAAAGTTGCAACTTTTTATCTATTGTAGCACATTATAAGAAGAATAGGATTGTTAATCATGATTTTAAAAGGTCAGGACAAATTATTAATAAGTATTTCAAGCGATATCTTAGAGCAGTTGTAAAGATTAGTCCACTACTCCTTGTTGATCCTTAGCTAGTTGACGATGGTTGTACTAATGACACATGGTGATGCTTTAAGGTGAGTTTATTTTGAGATTTTGGTACTTTAGTCCTCTTAATTTATTGAAAATTTAACTTACTTGAAATTGTCAATCTTCATTTTAGGGTTGTCTTGGTGTACTTGATTGGATGTATATATTGGTTCGCATCCCATCAAGCAAAAAAACATGCTATAGAAGCAGGAAGGGTGAGATTGTAGTGAACATACTTAGTGTCTGCAACCATAAGATGAATTTCACTTATGTACTTGTTGATGGGAGGGTTTTACTACAGATAGCAGGATATTACATGTAGCGATTAACGAACCTAATGGTCTTAGAGTACATGTTGATATGCCATTACTTGTGCACCCAAGTAGTTAATTTATGTTTTCGTTTGTAAGAGCACATGATATATCATAATGTTATTAATTCTCATGTGGAAAATTACTACTTATGTGACGTTGGCTATGCCAACTCTAAAGGGTTTTTGACTCCATATCTTGGCATCAAGTGCCATCTTGATGAATGGAATGAAAGAACATTTGCACCTCAAAATGAACATGAATAGTTCAACATGAAGCATTTTAGGATACACAATGTTATTGAGAGGGCATTTAAACTTCTAAAGGAATGGCGGGTGGTCATGCGGAGTACTAATTTCTATCCTATCAAAGTACAAAATATGATAATCTTGGCTTGTGCACTTTTGCACAATTACATTCATTAGCAGATAACTATTAACCCTTTGGAGAATACAATCTTGGATGTCCAAGATGATAGTCAACTAATAGAAGTTGATTGCGTTGAAAGCATTGAGAGCTCATCACAGTAAAGCAATTGGCATGATACCTTAGCTGTTAATATATATGCTTTGTGAAGAGGAGCCCTTTCTATGAATTAGATTTAAGTATCTAGATTTTAGAAAGTAACATGTAGATCATGAAACACATGCTTTGGTCTTAGTTTAGATGTACATTCCAATAGCACACATCAGTTGTGGCTATGTTGCTTTGGATATCTTTTGTGTGGAAACTCATTGTTGGAGTAGGTGATAAGTCATTATAGACTTATTTGATTAGATTTGATACTATTCGTTTTTGTTGTACATGATTTCTCTTAAATTGATCAGTGCACTTTACCTTCTCTCCTGACTACCATTTGAAAATCTATTGTTGTATGCAATTGATATTTATATGGAAGTTTCATATTTGAAGTGAGTTACTTGGTTAATTTCTATGATCTTTGATAACACAGTTGATGGCCTAATTTGGGTAGTGTTGCATAGCACGGATAGTTCAATTACTTCCCTGTGCCATTTTTGGACACATCAAGAGGTGGAGGTCTTGATACATGTATTGAAGAGCTTGCGGGCTCATGGATGGCGTTGCGATGGATCTTTTAAGAGAGGTTACATGGTAAAGTTGGAGTCTATGTCACATGAAAAATTCCCCGAAAATGCCATCCTTGTGAAGCATATTAAATCAAAACTCTAAGTGTGGAAAATGATGTATTCAATACTAAGGGGTATTATCAGTTGTACTAGAGAGAGGGCTACTATGTATCCTAACAGTCATATGATTATTGTTGAGTTAGAATCATGTTGGTCTAACTATGTGAAGAGAAATATGCCATTTCTATGTCCATTCGTAAACTATGTATGTATGCATTAAATTGACATCCAAAGCTATGTTGTTAGGGTGCAACCTGATGCTGCATAGCTAAGAGACAAGCTACATTCATGGTTCAATATTTGGGTGGAGATATTTGGTAATGAAAAGGCCATGATGATCAGGCATTTAACATAGCAGACAACATTCAAGAGTTGTTGCATGAGTCTCATGCCAATGGTTGTGAGAAGTTTGCTAATATTTCGGACATGCCAGTTGTATTTACCTTGGTGAACATTGTAGAAAATGATTTTGTCTCCATAATGCCACCATCATCCTCGGGTATGAAAAAGAAGGAGTCATCATTTGGCAAGTGTAAAAGGATTGATCCATGCACAATTGACTTTGAAAAGATGATGGAGACATTGCTCGATAACACTAAAACAACCCTGAGACTATAGCTGAAAGGTTATTGCAACCATCGCCTCCACAAACTCATTTGGACTTTTCATTGAGGACAACCATGTTTGAGGTACTTAGTGAAATACAAGATTTGTCACTGGATGATCAAATCAAGGCTACTTATCATTTGGCCCACAATAAGTTGGATATGGATACTTTCTGGGATACGAACAAAGAGGCTAAGGGACGTTTTGTGTGCCTTTTGCTAAATGATGGTATGTGATCTACTTAGGGAAATTATCATGTTGGTGATATATTGCTCCTAAATGTTAGTAGACATCATTTAGATCATTATGTGATGGTATGAGAATGACAATATATGTACAACTCATCATTTTGAATGTCATCTTGTTATTAGATGGCAAACTATGTTACAAATTGGGAAGTCTTTTGAGTTTGTTTAATGGTGTGTGGCCATATGATGCGATGTTGATGTTTGTAACTACCATATCATATGTTTTGTGGCTTTAAACAGATTGTCAGTGTGGCATTTTGTGTTCATGCCATCATATTTGACTTTGGTTTTGGAATTGTTATATTTGGTTGTTGCATTTTCTTGGATGCAAACGTGATATTATTCCTATTGTTTTTGAATTGATGCGTTTTAGAGCTTTGGTACCTTTCTAGAATAAATATAAAGTGGGATTGATTGTTGAATCCTTTTGGTTTATTGATTTTCTGCCTAATATTATTATATTGAGTGTTGGGACTTTATGGAGTTGTTGGGGTCTTGATCTAGGTACATAAACTATTAGCTAAATTTGGTTTTAGAATTAGTTTTGTTGTTGCACTTTTTTGTGTCTTTTCATCGGTTTGCTTGGTTGCTTGTTTAGAATTTGTACATTATATTTGAATAGATTTTTGCTCCTTTTAATGTATGCTACTATTGCTTCTATTTTGTTTTGTTGGAGACATTTGAAAGTGGTTGTTGCTGGCAAGTTGTGGATTTTGATTTAATGCTTGGGAAGTATTTTAAGTGGCATGATGCTTAGCATTATGTCTTACATGTTTTGGTTTTACATCACTTTTGTTGGAATGTTTAATTATGTTGCTAGAAAGAAGGTCTCTAACTAATGTCACTTAATGCTATTATTGCTAGAATCTGTTGCTAGAGGTTTTTTTTCTTGTCATAGTGGGTTGCCTCCTTTTTGGTTGAAATTACTTTTGCAAAATTGGAAACTTGATCAAAGGATTTATAAGTTTTGATCTAATTCTCACAACAAGATTCATTTGTTTATTTGGAAAGTGAATTCCTCCTATTGGCATAATACTTTGTCCATATCTAACAAGTAGCAGCCACAGATGGAGGGGTTGGGGTTTCAAAATATTTATCTTCCTTATATATGAATTATTTACTTAAGTGATGCAGAAGTATCTTTTTAATAGGTGGGACAACCCTTTTTTGGTTGGCATTTGGCTAAAACTTATGAACTTGAATAGCATAAACAAGAAATATTCTCTGGGTACTTACAAAAATCCTACGTATACAACGAATTAATAAATAATTAGTGGATCCCTCTTATGATTCAGTTAAGATTTGCTTTAATGCCACTGCTAATAATGGCATTACAACTTGCTGTCTTTTTTATTATATTATCTCAATAATTAATCAGTTAATTAAATAATTAATTAAGTACAATCATAACTTAGGGGTGCAAATTGTCAATTAGTTGGACACTTTCGCTAAATTAAGAACATGAACAATTAACAAAAATAGGGGTAGAAAAGGAATCAAATTAATAATAAAATTATGGCTGACCCTAAGTAATTTAATTAGGGCAATTATTGTTGTCAAATACTTGAAAAATGTATAATATAATATAATAAGAAAAGGCATATAATAATATTGAGAAAGGAATAGAAGACCTATAAACTTGGACTAGGTGATGTTTACATACATACCCTTTTATCTATGTATCTAGCCCAAGAAGATTTTTACCTTATTTTCTTAATAAATGACCTTTTTTTTATGTATCTTATTTTATTTTTATTTTCAAAATATATTTCTCAATAACCTATATATATTTTCTCTCAATAACCTATATATCTTCTCTCCATACTATTATTGTTACTATCTCTTTCCATCTACAATCTATAAAATCTAATATAATTATTAATTTTTCAATACAAACTTATTTTCATTAACTATACTTCTAAATTTTGAAAATGATGGAATGAAAAATGAAAATAAAAATTAAACCAAATGTGCCCTTACTTGTATCTATAATTTTACAAAAAATCATTTTATTGATTAGACTGCAATTTAAATAACTTTATGAATATTCAAATAAATATGATAATACAATAAAAGCTATAAATAGCCTAAACAAAAGTCACTATAAAACCAACTTCCTTATCAACAGCTCCATAAAAGCTACAACCATAACACTGCCACAACCAATACATTCACTAAAGAGAATTGCACTTTTCATTGTAGGGGGGCATCTTTGAATAACTCACGCCCTATATCTAAAGCGGTCTACATTGATGGACCTATGAGGGAACTTGCACTTTTATCTGTATGATCAATAGTGTGACTTTCATGGGACATTGTGTCCTTACCAGCTGAAGGAGAATGAAAATGTCCAGTAGGAATTAAAGTCTCCGAATATGACTTGGTGGATCCATAATTAGTATATGACTTTTACCAAGGGACTTCTTGATAGATGTCCCACCATATGAAGTAACCATCGTGATTACTTCCCGTAGGACACTTATAGAACCACCGTCCAAGTTTCGGAGATGTGTGAGATTGATGTACGACCAATGGCCCTACACCGCAGGGATACTGCGGCGATGACTTCATTTGCATGGTATTGTACCAAGTGCATCAATAAATAGTGATTGTTAACTCCACATCATTCAACCTATACTGGATATTATATATATTTTGAATTTCTTAGGGAATATCAAATTACCACAATAACGAGCTGAGTGTTTTTAGAGAAATTCTTCTATAAATTGCAACAAGTGGTGGGATTAGAGACTTTTGGACCACAAATGGTGCATATAATTTTGGCACAACACATAACTATAAGCAATTCAAAGAATTTACGTTCATATTGCACTAACACGATTTTAAGAATTTATGATTAGGATTCTGAGACGTGTGAGATTGGCATACCACCATTGGCCCTACACTACAGGGACATTGCAACGATGACTTCATTTACATGGCACCCTACCAAGTACATCAATAACGATGATTGTTAATTGCACATCATTCAACTTATATCGGACACTACATATATTTTGAATTCCTTTGCGAATTTCAAATTATCACAATAACTAGCTGAGTGTGTTTAGAGGAATTCTTCTGTAAATTGCAACTAGCGGTGGGATTCGAGGCTTTTAGACCACAAACAATGTATATAATTTCAACACAACACATAACCATAAGCAATTTGAAGAATTTACATTCATAACACAATTTTAAGAGACATGAATATCCAACTGGCCGATACAGGAGTTTTTTATAGTGACATAAACTGTGAATTTAGTTTAGAAAAGAAAAAATTTGTACTTTCCAAATGTAATAGCTAATAGGAATGATTGGGAGTGACAACAATCTGGTTGGAACTGATGTACTGCCAGAGTTTTCTTTGGCTTTAAAACTGTGGCAAAATAAAGAAACAAATTGAAATAAGCACAAATTATCCAAATGGTTTACAAGATTTAACATGGTACAAGGACTCGATCTTGCCTTCAAACCCATGAATCCTGAATTTCTCATTCACCATTTACCATATGACTAATTTCTATCTTAGGATTTCATTAGGTTTATCAATTGAGGGAAAGATATTGATTTGGGTTTGGATGTAGGGTCATCTGTTTTATAGGCAAAATAGTCAATTTCTCAATAGTAGATTGTATCAAATAGGAGGGTGAGATTAGGAGAGATTTGTTTAGTGACATATGTATTACCTAATCTAACCCATCAAACTTGATATAATCCCACCAAATGTCCCATTATTACAATAGCATTTACTATCCAAATTCTAAATTAAATGTGACCTAAGGTATTGATTTTGACTTGCCCAAGTTATCCAAGATGCTCTATCCCATCCAAATACGTATATATTCTATGTACTTTCCTTCAAATGAATTTATGGAGTGAAAATGAAGTAGCTTAGAGTGGTCAACTTGAATTGTGTAGCAGTCATTGTGGTTCTTTTGTGAAAATAAACAAAATATTAATAAATTTTGTGATTTTGAACATTGTTTTGGTGCTACTTAAATTTTAGGTCCTTTCACATAAGGGTTGGGAAGTTGTGATGAGAAATAGTAAGAAAAGACATCGGGACTAAGAAGTAGGAAAATTCCCTTGCCTATTGTAATCTCTATTAGAGTCCAAAAGTTTCTTTCTTCTTTTGTATATACTTTCCAATGTAATTTTTTTAGTTAGGTAGTTTGTTAGTATATTTAACCACTGGTAGTTAGGGTTTAGTTATAATTTTCTTTTGCTTAGTTGTAACATAGTTAATGTTCCTCTTGCCATAAATAGGGGGACCCTCCTATAAATATGCACATTCAATAGACAAGTTCACTTTTTCTTTCAAAATATCTCAGCTCCTAGATTTTATCAGTAGAACAAACCCTTTCGCTGCATCTTCTGTTTCTATGTGCTGATTCTCTTCCCCGATTGCCATTGTTATGTCTTCAAATGAGATTTCCTCTCAAATTCTTAACGAGTCCGCCATCGAGGATCCTCTCTATCTTTATTATCTCCATCACACGACAATCCATGTATCAACCTGGTTTCACAACAGCTTAATGGTGACAACTACTCTTCGTGGAGTCGAGCAATGCTAATTGCTCTATTGATAAAAAATAAAGTTGGTTTCATTGATGAATCGCTATCAAAACCCATCGATGATGATGAAATCTTACTGAATTCATGGAATCACAAGAATAATATGGTTATCTCATGGATCCTAAATGTTGTTTCAAATGAGATCTTAGCAATTATCATCTACTCTGATAGTGCTCGAGTAATTTGGTTAAACTTGAAAGACAGATTCCAATAGTGGAATGGACCACGGATATATCAACTCTACCATAATCTAATGAATAAACACCAACACCAAGACTTAGTTGTTGTATATTTCACAAAGCTAAAGACTATTCGGGAAGAGCTTTCTAATTTTTGGCTAGGCTACTCATGTAGCCAATGCACCTGTAGAGGAGTAAAGGATCTAGCCTCTTACCATCACATAGAGTATATGCTTTCTTTTTTGATGGGACTTGATGATTCCTATTCTCAGATCCATGCTCAAATTTTGATGATGGATCCCTTGTCAACTATTAATAAAGTTTTCTAGTTGGTCCCTCGGGAAGAAAGAGAACGTTCCATGGGTCATGTTGCTCACTCCCCTATAGATCATGCCATGGCTTTATATGTTAAAAATATAGCTTTTAAAATATCTTTCTCTCTGGATCCTTCAAAATCCTTAGCTATCTTGAGTACCATGAAGCACAAGCATAAAAGGCCATATTGCACATACTGTAACTACTATGGACATACTATTGAGAAGTGCTATAAACTGCATGGTTTTTCCCCCAATTTCAAACTGCAACCACAGTCTCAGGCTTATTTAACTATTGTGGTCAACCTAATTACTGAGTAGTCTGCCACTGGATCCAAAATCTTCTTCCAGTCTCTCATCAACTCCTAAGTCCAAAAACTTATCTCTGTGCTATCCAATCATCTTATCACCTCTCCCAAACTTGAAACTACATAATTGCCTGACACTACTAACAACTGAAGCATATGTTTAACCATGCATGCATTCTTTTTAAATTTATCTCCGACTACATGGATACTTGATTCTAGTGCCTCAAATCATATTTGCTCTCACATTACCATTTTTCATCAATTATTCTTACTATCAATACCTCCATCACCTTACCTAACAATACTAAAATAG
This sequence comes from Jacaranda copaia, assembly GCA_014898725.1. NCBI lineage: Eukaryota > Viridiplantae > Streptophyta > Magnoliopsida > Lamiales > Bignoniaceae > Jacaranda > Jacaranda copaia. Next base: position 208,296 of record JACGDI010003514.1, on the reverse strand, counting down.
ACATCCTCTACACTGGCATAGTTCACTTGGCTGACAATTTAATTCTCCATAATGCTCTCTTCCTTTCTCAAATTTGATATAATCTGATGTTTATTCGTGCACTTACTAAGTCTCAATCTCTCACTATTACTCTCTCTCATGACTACTACTTGATTCACAAACTCCCGTCCCTGAAGATGATTGGCATGGCTAACAAAGTGACTACCTTTATGTCCTTAATTTCAGCAAGCTCCTATATTTTACTACATATGTTAATCATGTTATTGGCCATACTTGGCATAATAGATTAGGGCATCTTTCCTTTTGTAAGCTCACTGTTATGAGCTCTCTCTTACATTGACAATAAAAGCTCTACTTGTTATATATATATTCCCTTGCTAAGCAATGATATCTTCCATTCACCTCACACGAACACTTAGCAAAAAATCCTTTTGACATTATTCACTATAATATCTGGGGACCATTCCATACTCCCTCATATACATGCCACAGATACTTCCTCACCCTTATCAATGAGTGCACATGCTTCACATGGACATACCTTTTCAAATAGAAATCTAAAGCTTTTCTTGTCATAACTGGGTTTCACAATATGGTAGAAACTTAGTTCAATACCAAAGTAAAAACCTTTCGTGTGCCAAGGAGCTATCATGTACCAACCTATTCCATGACAAAAGTATTCTTCATAAGTTCTCATGTGTCGAACAACCCCAACAAAATTCTATTGTTGAATAGAAACACCAACATCTTTTATCTATTACTCGCGCCTTATTTTTTTAGTCCAAGATCCCTCTCACCCTCAGGTCTATTTTCTCACAATAATGTTCATCATTAATCAAACTCCATCTCATATTCTTCTTAACTGCTCTCCATATAAGCTTCTATTCCAATGTCCAATTAATTACTCTAATTTTTATGTTTTCGGATGTCTTGTCTTTGCCTCCATCTTTAAATTTCATAGACATAAATTCTATCTTAGAGCCTCTGTTTGCATCTTTCTCAATTATCCCTTAGAGTCAAGGGCTACAAATTATACAACATTCATACACAAGAAATATTCATCTGTCGTGATGTCGTGTTTCATGAAAGCACTTTTCTCTTTCGTTCTCTCTAATCCTCTAACCAACTTGATGTTCCATCCTTAGTCCTTCCTTACTCTCCAGATGATTACTCTCATCATTTTTTTTCCCATATCCCATCTTATAGCTCCTAATGTTCGTAATCATAATAACCCTTTCACTTCACTGCTTGTCCAACCTCTCCATCAATTTTCCAAGCGAAGGAAACCACTATCATATCTTCGCAATTACTACTATCATTTGCTCAATCATTTTATTAAACCTTTTAATATTTCCAAACCGTACCCTATATCTCAATATCTATCCTATGATCACCTATCCCAATGTGACAAACAACTTGTACTCAGTATTTCCTCACAATTTGAAACCAACACTATAACTAAGCTGTAAAAATTCCCCAGTGGCAAACTGCTATGCAAGAAGAACTCATTGCCATGGAGCTCAATCATACTTGGTCTATGGTTTCTTTACCTCTTGGCAAGTGATGCATTGACTATCGTTGGATGTATAAGTTGAAGTTCAATACCTCAAGTGTTATGGAAAGGTATAAAGCCTGTTTGGGCTAAGGGGTTCACATAACTGTATAGGGTGGATTTTTTGGACACATTCTCTCTTGTTGCCAAGCTCGGCACTGTCAAACTCCCTTTTGCCTTAGTAGTCAGTCAACAGTGGCATCTTACTTAACTAGATGTCAATAATGCATTCCTCAATGGCAATCTCCTTGAGGAAGTGTACATGGACCTTCCGCAAGGTTATCATCTACTTTATATCTTAGTAACTCACCTTATAAACTAGTTTGCAAACTTAATAAGGCTATATGTGGCCTTAAACAGGCTTCAAGGTAATGGTACAGTAAGTCTTCTCAAGCTCTCCTCCACTTTGGCTTTCATCAATCCAAATTTGATTACTCCCTCTTCACCAAAGGTTCTAGTTCTTCCTTTGTTGCTCGTTTAGTCTACATCAACAACATTATCATCACTGGCCCTTTCACTCACACTATCAAATCTTTAAAAGCTTTTCTCTAATCTAACTTCAAACTTAAAGATCTTGACCACCTAAAATACTTTCTCAACCTCAAAATTGCTCGTTCTACCCATGGAATCTCTCTATCTTAATGCTAATACACCCTCCAACTCCTTGAGGACACTGGTTTTCTTGCCTCAAAACCTATAGCTATTCCGCTAGACACCAATACTCACCTCTTTGCTGACTCTAGTGATTTTCTCACTAACATCCTCAATATCGCCGACTCATAGACTAATTTCTCTACCTTAGTTTTACGTATCCCGACATCACCTATACTATCCATAAATTAAGCCAATTCATCACCAGGTCCTGTCTTCCACCCCTTCAAGCACACATCTTTTCCATTACCATAAAAACTCCTACAGTTAAGGTTTTTCTTTCTCATCAAAGTCTAAACTTCAACTTAAGGCCTTCTCAGATGTAGATTGGGCTTTTTGTTTGGACTCTCGCTCATTTACCTCTGGGTTATGTGTATTTTTAGGAGATTTTTTGATCTCTTAGTGTGCCAAAAAGCAGACCACCATTTCCTAATCATTAGCTAAAGCATAATACAAAGCTCTAGCGATGGCTACTAGTGAACTTGCTTAGCTCAGTCATTTTCTTTAGGACCTTCATATGCACCTTGCCACATCCACCCTCCCATTCTGTGACAACCAAGCTGCTATTCACATTGCTACCAATCTAGTTTTTCATGAACATACTAAGCACACTAAGATAGATTGCCATTTCATTCAAGACAAACTCAACGATGGCTTCCTCAAACTCTTGTTGGTCAAGTCTCAACACCAACTTGCGGATGCTTTCACGAAGGCGGTCCCAACTTTTGTCGTCACTTCTCTCATGTCCAAGATGTCTCTTATCAACATATACAGTCCATCTTGAGGGGGTGTATTGGAGTCTAGAAATTTCTTTTTTCTTTTGTATATACTTTCCAGTGTAATTCTTAAGTCTGGTAGTTTGTTAGTATGTTTAACCACTGATAGTTAGGATTTAGTTACAATTTTCTCTTGCTTAATTGTAACGCAGTTAATATTCCTCCTACTATAAATAGAGAGACCCTCCTTTTGTAAATATACACACACAATATACAAGTTCACTTTCTCTCAAAATATCTGAACTCCTAGAGTCTCTTACAGGTATTAACCATCAAGCCTTACTTTGCTAAACTACCTTTTTGCCAAATCTTATAATCTAAAGCCAAACCATGTTACAAATGCTCTCATTAGGCTTTACTTTTTATTTCATATATGAAAAATTAAGTGTAAAAGATACATTTTAAAATAAATATTTAACTATAAACGACATACATTTATGATAAAATAAAAATATATAATTAATACAAATTGAAATAAAGAATTCAGAATACTTATTTTGAAGTTTAATAGTTGAAATCTTGTGTAGGGGTGGAACATGTAGGTGGTGACATGTTTGTTAGCATGCCAAAAGTCGATGCTTTGTAATTTGAACTAGAAACTCACTATCAAATCAATGCTTATTCATGATCACTATTAAAAATTATAATATTAGTGATAAATTAACAAGTGACACAGTAAAAATTGTCACTAATAATAAGTATTGACTGACAATAACTTTTATCTTGTTATTAATGATAATTTTTAAATGATAATAGTCTTTATTTTGTCACAATATGACTTAATGGTGATAAAAATCAATGTTTTAAGTTATCATCATTAACAATTAGTGACATCCTTATGGTGACGATCTAGTGACAATAAAAATTGTCATTATAATTTGTGATAAGATTTTCATTGTCATTATAGACGTGTCACTAATTGTTTATGATGACAACTTAAACACTATTTTTGTCACTATTTAGTTTGCAAAAATCATTAAGATGACAAAACTAAATCTTTTGTTGCTTAATATACATAATAAATGACAACTTTTACATTTTCACTTACCATTTTGTCACCAATTTATCTTTTCTCTTGTAATGGATTTTATTTTAAACCCTTTATTCTAATATATATTTCATCTTTTATTTTATTCTATTTAAAGATATATTTAAATGTATTTAGTTTATAATCAATTATTTTTATAAAATTTTTTTAGTATAGTTGATATATATACTTAAAATGGATAAGAGATGAAATATATATTGAAATAGAGGACTCAATGTGCTATAATTTGAATTAAAAACTAGATATTAAAAGGTCGACTACTAATTAGTACTTTTAGAAAGTAGTTTGAATTACCCTTTTATTCATTATAGTGTACTTGTCATGGTGTTTTTAGTGATTTTAGAGTTTTATTTTGTGGTTGTCACGGCATTTTTGGTGACTTTAGAGTTTTATTTTGTGGAATCCACACGAAGATTTTATATATTGTGATATAAGCTTAAGACTGTAAATGGATATTAAACGAAACGAATATATTGTATCTGTATCGATATCCATTTAAGTTTTATAATAGTTGTATCCGTATCCATATCCAATGGATACATTTTTAATAATATCCGAATTCATATCCAATTGTTATTGTCCAAATTCAGATATATTCGTATCTGATTATAATTATTAGGATACATCCATTTATAAATATCTGAATATTCGATTACAAATATTTGAATATCCATTTGCAAATATCCAAATATCCGAATTTGTTAACTTATAATAAAATATATTTTTTTCTAATAAATTTTATTTAAAAAAAAGTTTACTACTTTATCTTAGAATTAAAAATTTAATCATTCTTGATTTAGTTAGTTTTTTTAAATTAATGATTAACTTTATGATTAATTAATATTAATATAGATTAATTATAAAATCAAGCAACAATAATTTTATATTGATCAATTTTATTGTTCATATATTGATTGCACAATTTTTTTCTTGACTTAGTAATGTTTAATATTCATTACTACCGTCTATCGATTCTTTATAATCCTTAACTACTAATTTTTTCTTATTAATTCTTTAATTACTAATTTATACTTATATTCATTTATATATAGATTATGAGATTTCATATTGAAAAAATAAAAATAATTTATTATGTATAATAATATATTATATATAATAATTTTTTAAATATTATTTATCATATATGAATAACTGATTTAACTAAATTATAGATAATCGAATATATAAATGGATATATCCCACGGATATGTATTTGAAGCATATATTAAATGGATCGTATAGTCAATTGCCATATTTGTTTCTATTTACAGTTGGATATCGACTAATCAAATACATATAATATCCGTTTTAAATAGATATGAATAATATACCCTATATATAGATTCGAATGTGAATGATAAATAAATTTTTGAATATCCATTTATAATCCTATATAAGTCAAGGAAACTCTCTGCGTAAATTGGCGGCTTGTAATTTAAATTAGGAACTCGAAATTAAAAAATCAAGTCTTCTTTATTCACTAAATATTATTTTATCCAATTTTTTGACAATCGATATTTATCAATTGTTTTCCTCAGATAATCAATAAGTCCAAAACCCTTCAATTTTTTTCTTTTCTTTTTCTTTTTATATATCTATTTGATGTACCAAAGTTTTTGGATTTATACTAATATGTCACCCTTTTGTTTCGTTGTAGTGACTTTGTCATGATTGAAGTGATGCATACTGCCAAAAAATCTTGAAAAATTGCTATGTAGCCCTTCCAAAAAACGGAAAAATAATTATTGCAGAAGCTATTCTTCCAAAGGATCCAAACAATGGATTGGCTTCAATAAGGGCAATCATAAGTGAAGTGATTATGTTGGCTTATAATGCAGGTGGGAAAGAGAGAACAGAAAGGAAATTTCAGGCATTGGCTAAATAAGTAGGCTTTAAACAACTCATCAAAATTTGTTGTGCTTTTAATATTTGAATCATGGAATTTCGTAAATGAAAAGGCCTAGGTAGATCTATGGGCTGTTTGGAAAGCTTTTAAGAGCTAGGCTTGGGTCTATTCCAAATGGAAAGAGAGGAATTTAGGAGGAAATTGGAAAGTATAAAAAATAAAATATTGCCGCGTTAGTTTTTATTTTCTATTTTTTTTTGAAAAATTCTTGTTGATTGTGATGGAGTATTTTGAAAAAAAATAAATAATGCAATATATCTATAAGTTGGTAAACGTCTTTAATAACTATATATATATATATATATATATATTTACCCTTTCTATTATTGCTTTTCTTGAAAAACAAGGGAAAGAAAATACGTCGCTGACATTTTGGTGAGGACATTTAATGAAAGAAAATATTTTTACTAGTAAAAATCTTATCGTATACCATTGGTGACTATAATTCCAATTCTTCGGATAGAAACCAAAAAAGAAAATAATAAATAATAAAAATAATGCAAAGACTTACTTCCAACGTGGATTTTGTGAGGGAGTTTGGAATTTGCGTGTTTGTTTTAGTCCTAATGCTGTTGGGTCAACAAACACCAAAATTCCTCAATATTAGATTAAATTAATAGATCTTAACTTTTGTAAGACATTTTGAAATTTCTACTTCAAATGATATGATGTTTTAATATGCCTTTCATCTCATATATATATATAATATCTGCTTTATAATTGAACTTTTTTATAAAAAATATTTAATATACTCAATTTTTATTTATAGTATAAAATAAAATATGAAACACTGATGGATACAAAAAGGATGGGTGACAAAAAGAGTAGCTATCTTGGTGGAATAGTTTTTAATAAAGAAACAAAATACAAACATAAAAATCATATTACATTAAAATGCAAAAGCAACTAAAGAAAACCGTAGGACTTTTAAGTCATGGTCGGCAGAGGGACCACAAAAAACAGGAAGACATGAGCCCAATATTTGTTTATAGGTAATTTTTACTTGTTTATATTGAGGCGGATAGTTCAACTAATTTGAATTTTTATTTATATTAAAGAGACGTTTTAATTAACTTATGACTGAATTCACATGTAGTAAATAGTTAACCAAATGGGAAACAAAATTTTGCAACTAGTGACTATATCGGATGAGGGATTTCTAGTAAGTTGAGTTTGAATTGATTTGATTAAAAAATTTGCAAAAGCGATTAGAATAATAATTGATTGATAAATTTCTTAAAATAAGCAAAAAAAAGATGAAAGATGAAACATATTGTGAATTAATTAAGTTTATTTTGAAGATATTTTTTAATAAGGAATCTCATGTGGATACCATAAAATAAGATTTGATCTCGATTTTTTTTATTCAATTCTAGAAATAAAACGTTTTTAACGTAAATAGGAATTTTCCCAATCCGCCGTAGAACTCGATCTTCTCGAGCTTATTAAGAAAGCTGGCCCAGGAGCTCAGTTTCTACTTCTGAACTTGCTGCTCAGCTTCCGACGAATAATCCTGACACCGCCAGCATGATAGACAAAATTCTCCGCCTCCTCGCAACGTATTCCGTTCTCAATTGCAGCCTAGAAACGGTGCCCGACGGTGGCGCTACTCCCTGGCGCCAGTCTGCAAGTTCTTGACTAGAAACGAAGACAGAGTTTCCGTGGCTCCTCTTTCAATCATGATTCAAGACAAGGTAAGTGATGCATGTGTAAGGACGGTCGAAGCGGGTCAGATTATTTTTGAGCATATGAAACTGCTTATATCTAAACTCGAAGCTTGTTAATTGATATAATTTTAATAATTTTTAACTTTTTTTTTATATATTTTACATGTAAATAGCGAGAGTTCAAACTCCAAACTTCATATACCAAACTTCATACATGTAAATGTAAAAGTAAAAGTGTTATCAATATTGATCTCAATTGGTCAATCGACATTCTTGACTTTGTTGATATTTTCTCTCTTTTTTTTTATTCCTATTTCCAGCTGTACACTTTTGTTAGTCAGTTAGCTTTCGAGTTAGTTAGCTTAGCTGGGTTAATTGCTAACCCTCGCATTAATTAACTAACCCTTATTAATTAGTTTGTTGTTGACTCACCTTGTATGTGTATGTAACCTGTTGTACTTCATGCACGCTGAAAAAGATATACAGAAATTTTTTATCTTCTGCTCTCTCGTTTGTTACTCTCATGGAGAACATGCAAGTTCAACATGGTATTGGAACCACGCTCCTGTGGTTCTAATATTGATTCATCAGGCGTGACAAAACTTCGATCTGTTGGAATCCATAGCAATCGATCGCTCGTCACCATGTCACAGCATGGAAGAAACTGGAGACGTCGCTGCGAGTCACAACTTCGAGCGAGGAGGAAGAAGCCTCAATAACAATGATCCTCTCCTCTTACAACCTTCCGATCATCTAGGATGCTAGTCACCAATCCTCTCACTGGTAGCAACTTTATGTCCTGGAGCCGTTCGATGAAAATCGCCTTAGGTGTGAAGGTTAAATTGGGGTTCATCAATGGGCGATGCCCCATGCCGAGCGAGGATTCACCTGAATATGAATAGTGGATGAGGGTTGACCGTATGGTGACCTCGTGGATCCTTAATTCAATAGCTAAGGAGATAGTTGAAGCCTTCTTGTATATGAGATCATCTAAGCAATTGTGGGATGAAATCACTGAATGCTATGGTGAATGTAATGGCCCACTACTGTACCAACTCCAGCGAGAGATAAGTTCCATCACCCAAGGTAACATGTCAATTGTTCAATACTATACGAAGCTGAAAAAACTATGGGATAAACCGAATGCATTTATGCTTATCCTTGAATGCTCATGTGGAGGAGCAAAAACAGTAGCTGAGATGAATTCCTCTAGTCGATTGATGTAATTTTTGATGGGACTAAATGACATATATGATCATGTGAGGAACCAAATTCTGGTTATGGAACCATTTCCAACTATTAACAAAGCTTACTCCATGATCCTTAGGGTGGAAAAGCAGAGAGAGGTAAATATATCTTACACCGATGTATTTGAGAACGCAATCATAATGATTAGAGGTTATCCGCTGCCTAAGAAGCAAGGGAATAATAGACAGATGCTTAAGAAGGATACAAAAAGGCAAACTGAGAAACATTGTGCTCACTGCAGCAAGGATGGACATCTCAAGGAAAGTTGTTTCAAACTCCATAGATACACTGACAGGTACAAAGAATTGAGAGAGAACAGAGGTCAAAATCAAGCAAAGCAGTTCGCCAATCTAGTTCATAGCCCTCTAGACATTCAGAATGAGAAAGATGCCTCAAGATCTACTGATTGGGCATCTACTTTAATGAGCATTGTTCAACAGAAAGTGGCAAGGGCCATGAGAGGAAAAGAGCAGACTGAAGGGGACCATGTCAACTTTGTTCATTTTGATGACTTCGCAGGTTTGTTCACTCATCTCTCATTGAGCACGCTGGATGTCATAAAACAAGGCTCCTGGATAGTAGACATAGAAGCTTCTAGTCACATATGCAGTGACCTAAACTTGTCAATCAATTACCAGATGTTTTCTCAACCCACATTTGTGTGCCTTCCTAATGGAAATGTTAAATTTGTTCATCACATTGGAATTCCTTGGCTAAACCGAAGACTAACCCTATCTGATACTCTTTATGTTCCTGACTTTAAATTCAATCTGCTATTAGTTACTAAGCTCACCAAAGATGCCCATATTAGATTCATTTTTTATTCCAACCATTTTGTCTTGCAGGACTTGCTGAATGAAGAAACCATTGCCATTGGGAAGGTCATAGAGAGATTATATGTGATTGATAGTTCATGCTTTCTTGTGAAGAATTTTGATCCTCGTAGCAACCAAAAATCCTATATCTTTTGCTAATTCTATTTCATATTGTAAGACCACTCTTTGGCATGCCAGATTAGGCCATGCCTCTTTTGACATCTTAAAACACATTCCTTGTATCATGAGTAAAGATGCAAATATTTCCTATGATTGTCACATATGTCCCCTTGCCAAGCAAATAAGACTGCCCTTCACTTCCAGTAAAATACACACTACAAGAAGCTTTGAATTGTTGCATGTTGACCTATGGGGGCCATATAGAAAACTATCCCTGATCGGGGCATATTACATACTTACCATTGTGGATCACCATAGTAGGGGGATGTGGACCTTCCTTATGAAAAACAAACATGAGACACACATATACCTATCTCAATTCATACTCATGATTCAACATCAATTTCAGACAAGCATTAAGGCCATTAGAACTAATAATGGCAGTGAATCCATTAACCATGATGTCTCTGATCTCTTCAGACAAATTGGCATAATTCACCAAAGAACATGAGTCTATACTCACCAACAATATAGGGTGGTTGAGAGGAAATACAAACATCTTCTTAAAATGACAAGGGCCATTATGTTTCAAACTGGACTACCTTCTAAGTTTTGGGGAGCGTCCATACTTATGAGCACCTACATCATAAATAGATTACCAAGTTCAGCCTTATCTTGGCAAACCCATTTTGAAAAATTGTATAACAAAGCCCCTGACTATCACTTATTGAAGACTTTCGGATGTCTTTGTTTTGCCACCAATACCAAGCCTCACAAAGAAAAATTTGCCCGTCGTTCCTTCAAATGCATATTTCTTGGTTACAATATTGGCCAAAAGGCCTATAAGGTGTATAATCTTGACAACCACACCACCTTCCTATCAAGGGATGTTATTTTCCATGAAACCACCTTTCCTTTTAAGAATAACAACATCAATGAGCCTTCAAATCTATCACTACCCACTGGGAACTTACTTGATGACTCTACCCTAGAATATACTAATATGCCAGAAAATCCACTACTCATTTCCATGCTGAACCTACTGTCTTGCCTTCCTCTCCCCAAACCTCTAGACAAGAAACTCCTCAGAATTCACTTTAAAATCTAGCTGCCCTAAGATAAAGTTCCAGGCCGAAAAGGAAACCTGCATGGCTCATGGATTATATCTCCTTCACAAATGAATAGATGTCACATATAACTCTCCCAAAGACCTCCCCAATTGTATGTTTTGATATAGCCAATAAAATTTCTTACTCTCCCAAAACGTACCCCTACCTCAGTAAAACTAACCTCTCTACTGCATATGTGAACTTTCTTGCAAATGTGTCTGCTGTCAAGGAACCAACCTCCTATGATCAAGCTAGTACTCAGGCTAAATGGGTTGATTCCATGAAAAAGGAGATTGCAGCTCTTGAAATGAACTAGACTTGGGAGTCGACTACATTGTCAGCTAGAAGAAAGCCATTGGCTCCAAATGGGTGTATAAGACCAAGCTTAAACCTGATGGCACAGTTGATAAACACAAGGCAAGATTAGTAGCATAGGGCTTCAACCAAGTAGCTGGGATTGACTACACAGAAAGCTTCTCTCCAGTAGCTAAGCTAGTCATTATGAAAGTGTTGTTTGCCTTAGCTACTGCTAAGAAGTTGTTGGTGTATCAACTTGACATCAACAATGCATTCCTACATGGTTTCATTCAGGAGGACGTTTATATGGAACCCCCTATGGGATACACGAAAGCTCAGCCAAGGCAGGTATGTAAGCTGTTTAGATCTATATATGGGCTAAAACACCCCGCAAAAATATTCTCTCTCTTAAAGGTGAATTATTGAAGAGCTTTTGAATTCTTGTAGAAATTCTGCAAGAAAAAATGGCATTGAGGCCACTTGACAATGCATTGCCGATCACTCCAGAAAGACCCAAAAAGCAAACAAAGATCAGAATCCCAGCTCAGAAAGAGAAGCAAATCCCTGATCTTGGTGTCAATGATGAAAACAAAGCCCCTTTGCCGCAGCCAGCATCTGTAGACGCCTCCATTGACTATATTTCCTCTGAAAATCTCAAAGCATTTCAAGACCCTGATGTTAAAATTCAGGGTTTTGTCGGAGGGTTAGAGTCAAAAGATTGGTTAAAGGTATGTGAATCACTGAATGATGCTAGGCGGTTTGCGATCTATCACTCAAGCCTCCTGCTGCCAATTTTGGACAAATTGTTGTCAGTGATGGTGAAAGCAATCAAGAACCCTAGAAGTGCATTGTGCAAGACCTCTATCATGGCTTCTTCTGATATGTTCAAGGCCTATGGTGAAAAGCTACTTGAGTCCACTTCTGATGCTTTTAACCAGTTGCTGCTGCAGCTATTACTAAAAGCTTCTCAAGATAAGAAATTTGTTTGTGAAGAAGCAGACAGGGCCTTATCAGCAATGGTGGAGTCCATGGCCCCTCTTCCTCTGCTCCATAAGCTCGGCTCATACGTTGGGCACTCAAACCTCAGAGTTAGGGCAAAAGCTGCAATTTCGATCTCCAATTGTGTCTCCAAGATGGATCTGAAAGGGATGGAAGAATTTGGCTTGGTTGCGTTGATTAAAACCGCAGCAAATTTGTTAAATGACAAGCTCCCCGAGGCAAGAGAGGCAGCTAGAGGTATTGTAGTTTCTCTGTATGAAGCAATTACAGAGAGTGAAGAAGAGAAGCTGGAGTTCTGGCAAAGCTTTTGCCAGTCCAATCTGCCAGCTATTCATGCACAAGCTATGGTTAAGCTTGTTTCTTCTTAATTGTTTATCAGAATGATAGGCTCAGGCCAATAGTTGAAAGTGGATTTTAGCTTTCCCTTATGATGTAATGAGATTCATGTAAAAATCATGTTTTAGGGCAAATATCTATCATTATGCTAAAAAAAAAATATATATATATATATATATGGGCTAAAACAGACATCTAGGCAGTGGAGCATGGAGCTGACCGCACAACTACAATAGTTTAGCTTTAGACAATCATCCTCTGATTACTGTTTATTTACAAAAAAGACGGCCACCTTTTTTATTGCTTTGCTTGTATACATGGATAATCTACTAGTTATTGGTGATGATGAAGATGCCATTGCCAGCACAAAGTAGTTTCTGGTTTCTAAGTTCTCCATTAAAGACCTTGCGTGGGCCAAATACTTTCTTGGCATTGAAATAGCTAGATCTGATCAAGGAATATACTTGAACCAGAGGACGTACACCCTTGACATCATTGAGGATGGTAGCTTGTTAGGTTGCAAGCCTGTGTCCACCTCACTACCTAAAAATCTCAAACTCACTGCCAGTGGTTCCCCTTACTCTGATCCTACACAATATCAAAGACTGATAGAAAGGCAGCTTTACCTTAATCTCACCAGACCTGACATTACGTTTAGCATACAACAGCTCAGCTAGTTTGTCAACTCCTCTACCATTGATCACTGGAAGGCAGCCATCCATGTTCTCAGATACTTGAAGGGATGCCCCTCAAAAGGCCTTTTATTTGCTTCTCAAAACTCACTGAACTTATCAGCGTACTCTGATGCTGATTGGGGTTTATGTTTTGCTAGCCGGAGGTCTATCACTAGATATTGTGTTCTCTTGGGTTCATCTCTGATTTCATGGAGGACCAAAAAACAAACCACAATGTCTCGGTCATCTGCAGAAATAGAATATCGTAGCCTAGCGTCCACGGTCTGCGAGCTATAGTGGATCACTTACATTCTTGGCGACGTGCAACTTCACAGCTAGTTTCTCATTCCCTTGTAATGTGACAATCAAGTTGCTATACACATCGCTAAAAACCCCATTTTCCATGAAAGAACTAAGCACCTCGACATCGACTGCCAGCTCGTCTGTGACAAGTTCAAATAGGGATTCATCATTCTCAAACATGTACCCACAACCCTTCGACTAGCAAACATCTTCACCAAGACCCTTTTAGCACCTATGTTCCATTCTATCTTGTCCAAGTTGGGCTTGTGTGATATTCACCAAGCTCCAACTTGAGGGGGGGGGGGGGG
>JACGDI010003514.1:170434-181446 GCA_014898725.1 Jacaranda copaia | reverse complement strand
TCCAAGGCAGGGGGTAAGGATCCTTAGGGCATGTTTTATTCAAATCAGTAAAATACACATCCACCACTGTCCCTCAATTTTTAGGACTAAGACAACATTACAAAGCCAAGAGGGATACTGAATTTCTACAATATACCTTGTATCTAAGAGTTTTCTAACATTCTCTTTGATAATTTATATCCTCTCAGTGTTGAACGTCTTTGTCTTTTATCTGACCAGCTTCTATGAGGGGTCTGTGTTGAGGTGGTGCACATTGATATTAGGGTCGATCCCTTGTAGATCGAATGCCTTCCAAGTAAAGACGTTGATATTTTTCCTCAGAAAATTGACCATGAGACACTTCAAGTGGGAGCCCAAGTCTGTTTCAATACGAGTTATCATTTCAGGGTTATCGTGTTTGAGCTCAATGGTCTTAAACTCCCTGACAGGCTCCACTCTAGTGTCTTCTAGCTTTCACTTCTTGCTGACCTGGGTCTCTTCGAATTTCGCTACAAAGGTATTTCCCAAAGTCTTCAACTGCGGTCGAGTTTTCTACTCAATTGGCTTGATCTAGATGTTGTAACATCTCCATGCCTCTTTCAGGTTGCACAAAAGCTCGCCCGTGCCCGCTGAGGTTGAAAACTTGACTTTTAAATGATAAGTGGACACAATGGCACGGAAGTCATTGAGGGTAGGTTGGCCAATGATGACATTATAGGCAAATGGGGCGTTGACCATAAGATAATTCAGCATTAATGTTCTTCTCCGAGGAGCCTTTCCAAAAGATGTGGACAAGTCAATCGACCCCTCCAGTATGATCTCTAACCCCCCAAATCCGACAAATGGCGTGCGCACCAGCTCAAACTTCAACTTGCCCAAGTTTATCCTCTTTAGGGCAGATAAAAAAATGACATTCGCTGAGCTGTCGTTGTCAATTAGAACCTTACGCACCTTAAAGTTCACAATTTCCATCGAGACAACCATCAAGCAATCTATCTTGTGATTGACCTTTGTGCCCTCGAGGTGGGCCAAGTCGGAATCGATAAATGAAATGGGTTATGCGCTCGTTGTAAGGTGAAAAGTTATCTCAACAGGTGAAGCTTTATTGGACTTGAGCCTTCTCTATGTTTGCCTCCAAGCAGACTTAGAGTCCCCCTAGTAGGACTTTCCACAATCATGTCAATCACCCCTCTGATGGGTGGGTGATCTTTCTAGGTAGGCTTTTTTTCTTTATCTTCTCTCCTGGGGCTAACTAACCTTTCTCTACAGGGAGTTTGATTAATTTTTCCCCCTTCAGTTTGAGCATCCTCGGCTATATATTTTTTGAGGTGGCTTTGCCTGATCAGCCTCTCAATCTTATATTAGAGATTAAAGCACTTATCTATGTTATACCTCTTCTGTTTGTGGAAGTGATAATATTTTTTTGATTTCTTCATGACTTCAGTCTCTTTTAGCTTTTTGGGCTTTTTAAGGAGGTTATCATGCTGGATAGTGTAAAAGACCTCTTTTCTTTGAATGTTCAATGGTGTATAGTCGTGGAAATGCTTGATCGGAGATCAACCTCGCTCTTTATTTTTCTAGTCATCTCTCTCTTTCTTTTTTTTCTTGACTTCAGAGAATCCAAACTTGAGCCTATTTATTTCTTCCTGTGTCATGTACCTTTCTGCCAGGTTGAGCAGTTCCACCATCGACCCTGGCCATTCTCGCACTAGTGCATTGGCACATTCTTTATGTTTGAGCCCTAGGAACAACACGTCAACCAAAAACTCAATCCTGGGGTTATCTATTTTTAGGACCTTCGTGTTAAATCTAGTAAAGAAATCACAAAGGGACTCCCCCTCGACTTGCTTGATGGTGTAGAGATGGGTATGGGGGAGCTTAGCCTTCCTTCTGCTGGAAAACTGGTGCAAGAACTTATCACACAACTGGTCGTAGGAATAAATCAATGATGGTTCAAGCTTCACAAACCAGTCCAGTGCAATGCTTTAAAAGGTGGTCACCAACATCTTGGTATGGATGTACTCATTGTATCCATGCAGTTACATCATGTGCTCGAACTACATGAAATGCTCATTGGGGTTGGTGGAGCCATCGTACCTTGGTAGACCTGTTAGGACTTTAGCGTCAATGGTGATGCACTCATCGATGATATCTTGAATGAATGAAGACCCTCTCTCCCGATGAGATCTTTGAGGAGCATCCAAGTTAGGTGCTCTATTGGTATTTTTCCTTGAAATCTCATTGAGGCGCCTGTTCAGCTGCTGGACTTGATGGGATACTTCTTCTCATTCGTCTCGATCCGCCTAGGTGGCATTTCGATTAAGACCCGATCTAATACGATCGGCCTTATTATGCTGTGGGGCTCGAGCATTCAACCTTATCATGCTGTAGTCATGCCTAGAGCATTCAACCTTATCATGCTACATAGCTCGATTAGGTCTGACGAGATCTACTGAGTCCGCTATCTCTTTTCATATTTCTAGCCATCTTCTTTCTTTCTACGGGTGTTTGGGACTGATCTCGTGCTTAACGAGCAGCTGCCTGGATTCTCAATGGCCATGGCTACTTTTAGAAGACCTATTTTTCAACGAGGATGGCTGTAGAGTTACACTAGCAGTGAGAGCAGGCACTATAGTGTGCCTGTTCAAAGCGATATATTGCTAGGCTGATATTTGAGCTGAAATTTGCTCACTTATCAGCTGCATCAACTAGGGCATGGTGAGCATCACTACCTACTCCTGAGGGGTACTGACGCTTGGAGCGTGTGTACCTTACTGGGGGTTAGGAAGAAGTGGAGAAGTGGACCTCCTGTTTTCTTCTCTTCTAGATGCTACTCTGCGTGTGTTTACCATTTTTCTTATCGTAATCTCAATAGTTCCCACAAACGGTGCCAAAACTAATGCGGCTAAAAGTCGCTTATAGTGAAAGGATAGTATTTGGGACAGATTCGACTAGGGAGGTTGAGTACTCAAAGTTGTATATCTCTCACGATCTGAGATCTACAATCACAACACACGTTAAACTAGCCGAGGTGTCCTCAACTAAGGTACTCTGATGCTCAAGTTAGTTCTAGTCGAGATATAGAGATCGAACAGAATACTAAAAGTGTATTAGGCTTATAGCGCATTGGTATTACCTTGAGCGTGGTTGAGTCTAAAGTATTTATAGCCTTCTCCAGACGTGATTTGACCATGGTGCCCGTATCAAGTGTACTGGCCTTTGTCTTTGCCAAAGAGTTGATGGTCATTCCATGTCCAAATTTCAATACTATTTTAGGTGGCTGGATCCCCTATTTTTCTGGATAAACAGTACCTCTGGAGGTGCCTCTCTACCAAATGTGTTGGCAGAGTTGGTGGTAGGATTGGTGGCAGCGACTGTACTAGTTGTCACAGGTCATTAATGTAAAGACATACTACATGTCAGACTAATAAATACGGTGAAGATCCGAGTCATCATCAGAGTAGGTCTTGAGGTCGATACATGTCAACCAAACCTGACTGTTAGAACATCTGGAGTGGTTACAATTCAAAATAAAAAAAAAACTAACTAATTCAGTTCTGGCTGGACCACGCCTGGTCGCCCTCAGGCCAGTCTGAGTCAGGCTCCAGTAGCACGCAAGCAACAGATTAAATGGGTCAAAGTGGTTGAGAAGGCCTAGCGACATCGCTTATAAAGTTGGTCAAATACAGCACGTACTGTGCCACATTGATGTATTCCTCTCTAAGCTAAACCACATGGTCCTCCACAAATGTGAATTCATCGACCAACTGCTCTAACCTTACGTTAATCTTAACCTTATTCTTTTGAACTTCAGTCAAAGGCTCATCGGGCACAGGGGTCGCAATTTTCTTTTCCTAGGCCTGGTTGACTCCGCCCTCTTCAAGGTCGGGATAAGGTTGTAGATTATCACTTAGCATAGGGCCTATCTTGCTCTTGTCATCAGTCTAAAAAGCATAACCCAAGCACTCGAGCTGCTTCACAACCTTATGGAATGCCTCGCGAGCATCATCAAGTGATAGATCATGCCAGCATCCTGAAAGGCAGGGCTCAAGATAAGCTGTTCGACTACCTCATGCTGCATCATAAGGAAGTGTCAATTGAAGGCCTCTCTCACCTCCTCAATTGCCTTTGCGTGACCTTGTGCTTGATTAGAGGAAAAGCTCATCTGTAGGTCCAAGTGAGTCTTCTTTATTATTAAGTCTATTCAACTTTGCTCCTCGACGGCCTGAACCAGCTGCTAATCTTTGGAGTTCAACTGTTCTTGGAGCTTGACCACCTGTTTGGTCAGTTGCTCGACTTGAAGTTAGGAGGACTTGAGCTACACCTTAAAGGTTTCCATATCCCTTCCTTCTTGCAACTCCTCCCTATTCGCCAAGGCTAGCTCTGATCGGCAAAAGATAATGTAGCCCATTTGGTCCACCTGTAACATAAGAATGTCAATCCACAGTACTACTACAACAAAGGAATTCAATGAGAAGTTGTTGATCTTGTGTTTTCCATATTACAGAGGTAAGCCAATGCCCGAAGAACCTCGACCTAACTAAGGCTCATTAGTTTTCGTTGGTTGGGTAAGAAAAGCCCTAAGGTCAGCCACTTTAGGGCATTGTTACTGATCATTCCCTCATGAAGGATGGAGGTGGAATTGATTATTTCATGCGCGAGGTTGGTTGCGAAGCGGGGCGGTGACAACTGGGGGAGTTGGAATATTACTCCATCGCCAGGTTTTTTGAATAGGTCGTAGCCTATTATCGCTTTCTATTTTCCCTTGTCAACGGTAGCTCTCTTCGATGTTGAGCCTCCCTACTCGATAATCTACCTTTTGCCCCAACCCGTAAGGCTATTTTACATAGGCACCTCTTGATGAGCGGATTACGATTTACGCACCTGTTCGATTTGTGGAGCTACAAGAGCCGAGGTTGATCATGTCAAAGCAGCTGGCTCTGCGGAAGCTCCCTTTCGTTGAGCAGCAATAGCTCAGTAGTGTTCCTCATTTCTTAAATCCCTAACTTGAGCATCAATTCTGCTTCTGGCTATTATCTCTTCTCGATCTGAATACACAAACAAGATAAACAAGCATCAGAATCTAGCAAAAAGAAAAGCAATCATAATTAACATGATCAATGAGAATCTCTACCTAGTTGATCGCCTGCAGTCAGGTCAAGTTGGGTTGACGATAAGCCAGCCAACACCAGACACATTTCTTCAGTTAGAATTGAGGCTTCTATATGCCTAAATTCGACCAAATCCCTGATAAAGGTATTAGGCCAACTAGGTGTCTGATTCCCCAGCATCTCCATAGGTCCCCTCCACCAACACCTTGGAATGGTGAAATCTCCTGACCCCTGAACATAGAAAAAATATTTTTTCCACTCTTGGCTGTATGAAGAAGTAGAGGATACTAGGAATATTAGACGGGATTGAGCAGTCAAGTAATAAAAACTAGACTCCCCTGTATTACCCTACTTCCATGACATGGGTAAATGGAATAAATTGGAATAGTTGGCGAAGAAGACAGGCTAGTTATACAGAAGTATTAACGCTACAAAATTTTACAGGGTAGCAAAATAATTGGGAAGCAATTGGGTTATACAAACTTCTAGACCAATCAGGAGGTTGACTATCGCTTGGGCGAGAGGGAAGCCAAGACCACACCTCAACCCCTCCTTAAACACTGTAATGTATCTCCTAGGAGGTCAGTGCATTCTACCTCGAGTCCCCAATGCCAATAGCTCATATTCCTTAGGAACATGATATATCTCCCTAATTCACACCAGATCGACGAGGGATACCTTAGAGGTTATTTCTATATAATGGTCTGGTGTAAACAATCGACCTTGGGATACCAAAAAATCACTCGGGGGTAGCTTTATCCCCAGAAATAACCCTTTTGGTGCTTGAACTATTCGAGCTGCTTGAACTTGAGCTATCACTAGACAAACTATCGCTCGACAAACTATCTAAACTACTATCATGGGTTATTTTAGATGCACTCCCAACCCTAGTTTCCCCCTGAGATGCTACACTTCCTCACTATCTGAAGTGCTAGACATTGTCACAAAAGAAGAGGAAGAAAAAGATTAAATAGGTACAACAACTTATAGTAGGTATCCTGTAAACTCTAAGCGCAACGAAATGTTTGGAGAACTTCATAAATAGAAACTCGACCAGATACAATTTTAGTAAAAGTGCAAATAGATACCTCTATCCCATATATTTATAGACATCTGGGCGTGGGAACTTAAGCGACAATAATAATTGCTCTGCTGCCCTTCTCGTGCTCTGTATTTTGTGATGTAATTGGTGCATAAATGCATGAAACCATCAAAAATCCTAGTTGAGAATTCAAATACCCTGGTCGAGAATTCAAATACCCTGATCAAAAGTTCAAAAACCCTAGTCAAGTGGACAGAACCCTGATCGAGTGAGCATGACTGCCCCAGCTGCCTATAAACTGTCATTCAGTTATTTATTTACTCCCTGCTCCTACTCATTGACAAGCTCGATCAAGACCATGAGTGGGGAGACTCATGATATGGGATAGCCTAATAGGCCCACTTAATGTGTAAAGCCCAACATCAGTTCTAGGCTCAAATAAGCTAGACCACTTAACAACAATCGTTTGGTCGAGTATACTGTTACCGACCGCATTCGATGGGAGGCTTTAATCCATTTAGCTTATTCAACCATCTCTATTATTGACCAAAACTTTCTATTCAACTATCATCGACCAAGTGGCTCACTCCGACACTAACTCATATCCTTGCCGCGTTTATTATTCTGATAGGTAGCATACCTCCGCATTAATGGTGCATGACAACGAGTATAATCTCTTCCACCAGTCCTGCTACCATCTTTGACAAGGAGGCACCTACCCAGAGTACTATTCATCTTGAAAAATAGGAGATGATGCCACCTAGAACAATATCAAGATCTGCAATGACTATTAACCCCTTGGCAAGAATTAAAGCCCACTGCACCTGATAGGAGCACCTTTGACAAATCACACTAGGAGAAGGCTATAAATACCTCATAACCTGCCACGCTCTAAGTAATGCCAAATACACTACAAACTTTTAATATTCTGTTCGATCATCATCTCTCGACCATAACTTACTTGAGTGTCGGAGTGCCTTAGCCGAAGGTACTTCAGCTAATTTAACGTGTGTTACTGTTACAAATCTCAGACCTCGAGAAGAATAGCACTTAGATCATTTGACCTCTCTGATCAAATTTGCCAAAACACCACTCTTTTCACTATAAACGACTTTCAACCTCATCAATATATAATTTGAGCTGGAAGTTAAAAATTTTCTTCTCAACTCACGTTATTTGTACCTGTATATGTAGATATTTCATGCTTATTTCATTGTATTCATTTGAATATGCTTAATAATAGGTATCGTATAAAGGATAAAGTTCTTGCGTGAGAAATTCCATTTAACAAGGCTTATGGAATGAGTGCATTTGAATACCCAACCACGGATTAGAGATTGAATTGAATTTTTAACCAAACTATGTATGGAAAATCAATCATATTTATGAAGAAAATTCTTGAAATATACAAAGGATTTAAGGGTCCGAAATCCCTAGTGGATGTTGGTGGTGATATTGGAGCAACATTTAAAATGATCATTTCTAAATATGCATCTATTAAGGGCATTAATTTTAACTTGCCCCATGTTATCCAAGATGCTCTATCCCATCCGGTAAGTATGTATTCTAATGTACTTTCCTTCTTTTAAACAAGTTTATTAAGTTTAAATTAAGTAACCTAGAATCCCCTTATTATGCTATAGATATTTTATTTTTAATTTTATATTATAGATAAACATTTAATATATAGAATATTTTTAAATGAATAATTTAATAGTAGATAGATCCTATTAAATCACATCTTAAAAATACTTATTTTGACACTAAAAAGTTGGAAAACTTGTGTTAGAGTGCAGCACATAAGTGGCGACATGTTCGTTAGCGTGTCAAAAGCCGATGTCATTTTTGTGAAGGTGAGATTCATCTTTCATGTTCCTCAAAAGTGTTTTGTCATTTTTTTTCATTATTTTAAAATACAAAATCATTAATTTCTATTAATTTAAATTAAAATATAATTTATTTTAATTTCTTATTAATTTACTCTATCATCCCATTATTAAATTAATCAAATTTAAATTCAATTTGACATGAAATAATCACTATCCTTTCAAAATAATCAAAATATACATATTTCTTTTTTTAAAAAAAAAAAAAAACCACATCCCTTTAGGCATAAAAAAATTATAAATTTTCAATTCTAGACCGACTTTAATCATTATTTTTAGACAAAAAATTCATACATAATTTTATTTTTATTTCCAAATTTATAACTAACTTTTGAATTTTTAAAAATGTTAAAAACAGAAAATAAAAATAAAAATATATCCAAACGAGCCGTAAGTTCTACCTAATTTCCGTATGCGATTGTTATATACTTTAATTTAATTTACTATTGGACAATAATATTTATGTGTTTTTATAGAAATATTCTTAACTTGTGCTGAGGTGGCAAATTATTCGTTTCTACAGCGGGAAACCCAAGCAAAAGTCCTTCAACATCAATAATTACAATGGGACCTATAGAGCAAAACCAACCAAGAAATTCTTTTGGGAAGTTTGAATTGCCCTTCTTCCATCGTACGTAGTGGCCATTTTATTGTATCTAAAATTGCATTCTTGGCGGCTTTTGATAGGTGAGGAAAACTATTTAGCGATCGGTATTACCCATAATTTGAATTATAAACTCTGAGTTAAAGGGTCGGATACTTACAAAGTACCGCCATAACAATTCAATTCTACTTTTTTTCATCCTAGTGTACTTGTCATAGCATTTTTTGACGAGTTCAGAGATTTGTTTTAATTTGCGAAGGTCGCATGAAAATTTTATATACAAAATTTTGCTCCACAATTTAAATTATTTTGTAAATTAATTTTAAGTGATTCAAAAAATATTTATGTGTGCAAAATATGAACAACTATTAGTCACTACGAAAATCAAAATTGTGAGCTTATTTTGTCGTGTAAATGTTGAGTTTGATTAATCAAATTTAAGGTAAAATTATACACACATATTAGATGTCTGTTAAGTTTAATTCACTGACATCGCATTTTATATATAAAATTTATAACATTGGGTAAATGATCACTATACAACTATTGATTGGGGGTTGAATAGAGTATAGTGGTCATTTTAATACAAATTTAAATTGAGTAACAAGGATTTATAGTGGTTATTTTAGTCCAATACCTTAGTGGAGCCATCACACAAGTAAAATGTATAGATCATGAGAGTAAGTGGTAACCAATAGTGAAGCTAATATAATGCGCTTAGTCTGCTATAGAGTAGGCAACCGTTTCTACGCCATGCGCCAGCCAATGGGATAAAGATTAAGGACCACAGCCAAGTTGCAACATAAACTACAATTCAAACAAAAATTTATTATAAAATATTGCTCAATAAAATTAAACTCTTTAAATACTTTCAAAAAAGTAAAATGGAGAGTTCTAGCATTAATCATCTTTGTAGGTGACTAATCTTTGTTATAGTCTAAAATTATGACATGTATATTTTGTTATAATTTTTCTATAATAAGTAACATTTATATTAATGTTAAATGCAATTTATTGATATTATTAGAATTAACAGTGTCCTTCCTCTCTCAATAAGTAGAAATGAAATTGGAAGGAAAATGCATGTATACTTGGTTTCTGATACACTGAAGGGTAGCATTGTTATAATTTTTTATTTTTTTCCCTTTTTTGTAACAACAAAAACCTGAGACATGAAAATTAATTATATACATCTGTTATAAATTTATTAAATTAAAATAAAAAATAAAGCATAAAATTAAATAAAGAATCCAAAGTGTTCAACCTTATATAAAAAAGCGGATCTCAATTTGCCCTTCTTACAGATATTCAAATGCTCTTGTGGTAGCCCTTCTTCTCATTTCTATAATTATCTCTAAACATGATTAATTAGTTTTTGTAATTCCAATTATGAACTTAATTGACTAATCATACAATTCAAATTAAGTATTGATAAGGTTGAAAGTCGTTTATAGTGAATTGGGTAGTGTTTAAGCTAATTCAATCAGGAAAATCGAATGATCCAACAGTAATGTTCTTCTTGGGCTAAAATCCGCAGTCAATAGCAAACGTTAAACTAGTCGAGATACCCCTAATTAAGGCACTCCGACACTCAGTTAGTATTGGTTGAGTGAGATAATCGAGCAACAAAGTAAGAACGTATAGCGTATATGTCATACCTGAAGGGTGGCTGGCAATGAGTTATTTATAACTTTCATCTGGTGAATGATATATCTAAAATGCCCCCACCAAATATAAAGGGCTCTTGTCCTTACTTGGGAGTTATTGGCCATTTCTAATCCCGGTACTATTGCAGGTGGCATCATCTCCTACTTTTCAGGATAAATAGTACTTTGGAGGTGCTCCCTCTTAACAAAGTTGGTGGCAAAGGCGATAGTGGAGTGACACACGCCATTAATTTGGAGATACACTGTCTGTTAGAGTATTGAATGCGGCAAGGATATGAATCAGCGTCAGAGTGAGCACTCTAGCCGACTATCATCGACCAGCTAAGGTGATCGATTAGAGGAATGGCTGAACAGACTAGATGACTTAAAGCCTCCCTTCAGATATGATCGACTTGTTGAACTATCCCATATCAAATATATTTTGATGGTATGATCTCTTATCTGAGTACATTATCTTCTTGTGCTGCTTGAGCCGCACCTAGTAACAGTCCTGTGGATCACCTCAAAAAGCAGTAATTAATACATGTTGACTATGCTCAGCAATAAACTTGATAATGCATATTTACTTTTATTTCAGTTATATAGAAAATTTATTATTTTATATAATAAATAAACATTGAGTATTTAAAATATTTTTTTAAATAAATACATAATTTTAGATCACATATATTTGAAAAAACATGTAATCTAGAAATGACAACTTAAACATATTTATTTTGACAC
>JACGDI010003514.1:137401-169113 GCA_014898725.1 Jacaranda copaia | reverse complement strand
AAAGAAAGTGGCCACCTTTTTTTTTACCTTTTTTTTTTAAACTCATCCAAAATACTGAGAGAGAGTAAGGCAAAAGAGGCTGGAGATAAAGGTTTTAGTATGCAACAACCTAATCTAATTGGCAAGACCAAAATCAGTTGCAACAATTTCTGAGAAATTCATTTCCCCACCAATTATCGGTTTGTTTTTTTCCCTTTTCCACAACTACAAAAGGCTAAAAATGATATATCTATATACACACACACACATATATATATATATATATATATATACTAATGCACACTTAGAAACTAGCAAAATAAGTCCCCTGTAGTGGATTAAATTTATTACTTCTTACACCATGAACACTTATGGAGTGCTTCAAGCAAATATGATTTCTTCACAATAAAATATAGAAAATGGTGGAAAAAATGATGTCTTCAACAGGATTTGCCTTGGGTGAAATTTTTTTCTTTTTGAGAGTGAAAGAGAAAGTTTTGGGATTTTTTTTTTATTTTGTTTACTTTCAATATGCCAAATGTAAGTAGAATTCAATGGAGGGAAAATTGTACTACAATGCCCAAAATCTTCCATAGCACTCAAAAAAGCATTTTTATCAACATCTTCTTTTTTCTAGACCAAAAAGTGTGTATGAAGTGAGTGAGGCAATTTTAAAAAAACACAAAGTACTGATAAGACTATTTTTCCATAGAAAATTTTGTAACAATTTCAAATTTCAATAGGGAGTAATCCGCATTTAACGCAAAAATTGCATCGATTATAATAAATAAACTTTTGCGCTGAAGCAAGAAATAAGTTTGAAAATTTTATATTTTATAGAAAAACAATATATTATGATATATATACTTTATATTTTGTGTTTGATTTAATTATTATAAGGTATAAAAGATTTAGTATAGTTCGAAATTTTTTCCTTCTAAAAGCAAATCCAATTTGATATTGAATTTGATTTGTCAACTTTCAAACAATACAAACAATTCAATGAAATAGACCCAGAGGAAAAAAGAAAAAATCATGATTCAAAATAAAAATGAAATTGAATGGGAAAACATGCCTAACATAAATAAACCGAATATAAGAAGATTCCGTACATTTCATTGTCGCTCACCAACTCTGTCCCTTTTCTTTCCCTTTCACCTTTTACTTCTGCTTCAGTTTTTTCTCTTCTCCCAAACGTACTATTCAGGCCGTTTTTGAAATTTACATTTTTACTTAGAAAATACAATTTAAAAAATATTTAAAATATAAAATGCAGATTTATATATTTGGAATTCAATCAAAAAATTTAATGTTCTTTCAAATTCCGTTACTAAAATCCAAGCAAAATAATCTTATCCAACAAAAAGATATTTTGAATTTTTGAAATAATGTTTTATTATGTATTTGATCTCATATATATATATATATATATCAAATGTATTTGATTTATAATTAATAAATATTTTTATAAAAAAGTATCTAAGATACTTAATATTTATTTATAATTTAAAATAAAAAATGAAACTGATCCATACGTAAAGAAAGGATCCAAAGTAAGAAAAAAGAGTAGCAATCTTGATGGAATATATAATTTATAATAAAGAGACAAAACACATACATAAATTTATATATATATATATATATATATATTATCATATATTTAATTTCATGCATATATGTTAAATGTATTTGATTTATAATGAAATATTTTTATAAAAAAGTATTTAAGATACTTAATATTTATTTATAATATAAAATAAAATATGAAATTGATCAATACGTAAAGAAAGGATCCGCATTGACAAAAAAAGAGTAGCTATCTTAATAGAATAGTTTATAATAAAGAGACAAAATACAGACATAAATTTATATATACATACAAAAGGAACTTAAAGAAACTATAGACTATCTATAATTATATGGTTAGGTAGGGGTTTTCTAATTATTATGATTGTTGAAAAAGTCAGGGCTGGCACTTGAACTATATAAAAACTGGACACGGCATGAGAGAATATCTACCATGTTGACTGCTGAGCCCAATCCTCTAGACAGAGTAAGCATCTCATCAATTTGCATTAATTTATGCTATTTTGGGAAATATTTATTTTTAGGTTATTTTCACTTATTTATGTTAAATTGGGGGTAGTTCAGTTAATTTAATTTTTACATATATTAAAATGATAGTTCAATTAATTTAACTTATAACTGTATTCATATGTGAAATAAATCATAACGAATTTATTGGATGAAGTATTTGTGACGGATCGGGTTTGGGTTGATCTGGCTAAAGAATTTTGCAGAAGGAACTTGTCCAGCGCTTAAAATTTTGGACTTGTTTGGTCACATTTTTAAAAGGTGTTCTTTCATTATATAATATTCCTAACATGATTTAGTTTAAACATAAATTTTTCAATAAAACTTATTTTTTTAAAGAAAATTGACATTTATTTTTATTGTTAATGTTTTTCAGTAAAGAATACAAATCGAAAATGCTGACTCCTAGATCTATTGATGCCAGTTTCAGACTAATTACCCATATTGTATCAAATTTATTAAGATGCAGTCTAGTGGTAAATAAAATGAGACGATTTTCAAACAGTTCGTGCTAGGTAATTGAAAGCTCGTATTTGATTAGATCCTTTTGAACTCAAATTTATTAGTCAAACAAGTTAAACTGATATCAATAATATTTGACTTGAAAAGCTCGTGAATCTAAACAAACTTTTTTATTTTTTATATACAGTTATTGTCCAAACCCGAGTAATAAGGTCCATAAATATAAGTAAATAATAATAACAATAATTATTTATTTTTAATTTTTAAGAAAATAACAAAAAATTTTGAAAAGTGATACAATTCTAAAATTTAATTTGAGCCTTCATGAGTTTGAACCAATGTTTTCAAAATCGGACCGGACACTGAACCGGTAACATTACTGGTTACTGGTTCGACCGGTTCAACCGGTTCAACCAGTGGTCGAACCGGTATGACGCAATAATTATATTTAATTTTATAAATATATATAATATTTTAATATTACTAAAAAATAAAACTTTTATCGATATAAAAAGAATATTATTTGGAAAAAAAATTAACTTACTTATTTTGAATTACATTTTTTAGAAAATAATAATGTTTAAAAATGAGTTAACTATAAATAAATAAAAAATAATATTTCACATTAATTTAAATAATCATTCGTTTCATACTTCAACTCAAGTAAAAATAAATTCTTCTATATTAAATATTTGATATAAATTTAGAGATATTAAACAAAATAAAATAATAAATTAAATATAAACATTGGTATATAACTACCACTTCATTAAATTTCAAAAAAAATAAATTTATGTTTCAAAAAATTACATATCTAAAATTTTTAATTATCATCTTCAACATAATTTTCTCTTTTTTTAAAAAAAAAATCAAAATTAAAAAAAAAAAACTGAAACCGGTTGAACCGGTCCGGTTTCAACCGGTTTTGACCGGTTCAATCGGTTTTTGACTGGTTTTGATCGATTTTGACCATGATCGATTTTTATGGCTCAACCGGACCGGATTGGCCTCCGGTCACCGGTCGGACCGGTCAAGCCGGCCGGTCCGGTCCGGTTTTCAAAACAGTGGTTTGAACAAACCCAAATTTATAAGAGTTTGATCTCATCCGAACTAATACAAATTGAGCTCTTTTACTTCTTTATAGCCAATCTTATCAAGTTGAACTTGATAAAACTTGATTGGGCCTTCACTTATTCAACAAGTCGAGCTTGAGCCCGGCTATTTAGGCTCAACCAAGCCCTAGCAAGAGTTCAAACTCACAAATTAATAATCAAGTCAAGTCCGAACTTGCAAAATTCGAACTCGACTTGACTTGTTAACACACCTAATTTGCACTCGATGTTTCATAATTCATATGATGGTTTATTAGTTGAAAAATAACGAAAATTCACTAGTCAATTAAATAATTTTTTTTATCCGTCTAATATGTATTGATACGACATAAAAAGGTATAATGAGATGCATATCTTATTAAGTAAAAAAAATTCCACGAATATAATTTGCTGACTGATGAGACATAAAAAATAATAATGGTATCCACAATTTTATGATTTTTAAAATAAAAATATTATTATCATATAAAATTATTTTATTTATTTATTTATTTTGAAAACATTAAAACCAAGCACACTTTCAAAAAGTTCTCCCCTTGAACCTATAAATTAAATGTATGCTCTTTTACTTTTTGAGAAACTAATAAAGATATTTTTGACTCTAAAAAATTTTTGAAATCTAAAAATTATAATCTTGAAAATGTAAACAATGGGATTGTTTGTCTTCGAATAATCACCAGACACAATAATTGATTAATCAATTTTTGAAGAGAATCTTTTACTGACTTTATCTACTCTTTATAAAATTCAAACCCATATTAATTAATTTATTTACACGGATACAAATTACCATCAAAATGAATATGAATGAAATGACCCACCAACCCCAAGCCCACCACAAATTGTTTATTCTCACACTTTATTCTCTTCTTTTCCAACCTAACTCGCATTTTTCTCTTGAGAAGCTCAGCTATAAAAAGCTTTCTCAATTATATCTTCATAGTTTATACAACCAAATGGGATCAGCCGCTGAAAACAGGGCAAAAATCACTTCTTCAATGGATAATCAATCCGAAGAAGAGGCCTGCTTATTCGCCATGCAGCTGGCTTCTGGCTCAGTTCTTCCAATGGTGCTTAAATCCGCCATAGAACTCGATCTTCTCGAGCTTATTAAGAAAGCTGCCCAAGAAGCTTCTGCTTCTGAACTTGCTGCTCAGCTTCCAACAAACAACCCCGACGCAGCCTGCATGATAGACAGAATTCTCCGCCTCCTCACAACGTATTCGGTTCTCAATTGCAGCCTGAAAACGCTGCCCGACGGCGGCGTCGAGCGGCGCTACTCCCTTGCGCCGGTCTGCAAGTTTTTGACTAGAAATGAAGATGGAGTTTCTGTGGCCCCCCTTTCGATCATGGTGCAAGACAAGGTCTTGATGGAGCCTTGGTAAGTGATACATATGTAATTATCCGTGCAGATGAAATTGTTTATACTTAAATTGGAGGTTTGTAAATTAATATAATTTTAATAATTTTTAATATTACTAATACAATATACATATACACGCACGCTCACGCGCACACACACACACACACATATATATATATATTTATGATAGTTTGTAATTTTGATGGGCTTATTCAGAAATGACTATATTATTTATGATTTGAGCTTAATTAAGTCGAGTTTGAATTTTCATTGAGTTAATTTGAGTTCAGAAAATCATGTCTGTTGAATTCGAGTTTAATATATATCATTCGAGGTTGACGTTGAGATATTTTTTCCAACTCCATTTGACTCAACTTAATTGTACCTTAGCCTTATATGCAGATTTTTCGTGATTATTTCATTATATTCATCTAAATATGCAAAATGATGATAGGTATCATCTAAAGGATGCAGTTCTAGAGGGAGGAATTCCATTCAATAGGGCCTATGGAATGAATGCATTTGAATACCCAGCTACAGATTCAAGATTTAATCGAATTTTTAATCAAACTATGTATGAACAATCAACTATATTTATGAAAAAAATTCTAGAAATATACAAAGGATTTGAGGGTCTTAAATCCCTAGTGGACGTTGGTGGTGGAATTGGGGCATCACTCAAATTAATTATCTCCAAGCATCCATCAATTAAGGGCATTAATTTTGACTTTCCCCATGTTATCCAAGATGCTTCGTCTTACCCGGGTATGTGAATATTCTCTTTTTCCTTCAAACAAAATTTGTGGAATGAAATTGTGAAAATGAAGTAGCTTAGAGTAGTCAACTTGAATTGTGTAGCATTCATTGTGGTTTTTTGTGAAAATAAATACAAAATTAATAAATTTTGTGACTTTGAACACCTTTTTGGTACTACTTAAATTTTGGGTCCTTTCAGTTTGGGGATTGGGATGCCATGATGAGAAATGACCAGAAAAGTCATTAGGATCAAGAAGTAGAAAAATTACCCATGCCCCTTAGAATCTCTTGCATGTATTAATCTATTGTAATTGGCAAAATTAGTATAATTAATTGTTAATTAATTTTGGATAGATACCAATTATGGTTGGAATCCAAAGATTAATTGTAGTGGTGCAATAGAGGAAGAAAATTGGTTAAATATTTCTTGTTGAGTTGTCCCACATGGAATGCTTAAGAAAGTGAAGACTTACTTGGACATTATAAAATTAAGTAGAGGAGTTGAAGGGTTATTCCAACCCATCAGTTGTCCCACATTGGTTTTATAAATTAGTGTAAACTAGTTTATATTGAACTCAAGTAAGAATGCTTGATAAAGTGTTCTTTAAGGGGTTCATATGTGTGGACCACACGCGCACCGCAGCTACTTGGCCCGGCTCCAACTTAGGGTCACGGGCGCAGGTGTTAGGGCGAATGTCTCAATCATGAGTCATATCTGTTGGAGATCTTGCCAGATACTTAGGGATAAAGCTAATAAGAATCAGGGTTTTTCTTTTGGTTAAAACTCTAATCAGAGCCGTCAACCCTAGCAAATAGTAAGCCTGGTAATTGATCCATCTCCAACAGCCAACCCTAATCCTTCTGTATAAATAGACTATCTTGGGCAAACTTGGAGATACACCAAAAACACCACAAACGTAGTACTTTTTCTACCTTGAGTTTTCCCTCTTTTCCCATTGATTATCCTGTTGCTCCACGGCCTTCTCATATTTGAGCCATTCTGCATTCTTATATATTGAATATACACATATCCATACACAAGAGGCCCTATATTCTGGTGGTTTTGGCTATCTGGTTCTAATTTCAACGACTGAGTACTGATCGAGGTGAACGAGAAGGAGTGCACCTGATCATTCTGGACCATCTCATCTTGGAAGGAGCTGCATTGTACTCGTTGCACTGGTGAGTCGGGACGCTCGCTTCTTCAAAGCAAATAGAATTTCTCTATGATTTGATTGTCCGATTGATTTTGTTACGATACAGAATCCTTAAGATAAATTTACTCTTAAATTTTGGTATTTACATTAACTAAAACTGACAGCATATTTTATTATTTTATTGCCTCCATTGATATATGGATTTTAACTTTTCTTGGACTTGAATCTAATTAAATAATTGCTTAAATTCTGATTTACCTTGAATTTACGTATATTTCTGAACACCGATGCTGTATGTTTAATTCTAACGACACATGTTATGTGTATTAAATCTGATATTGCATGATTGATTTGAATTTCATATTGATAAAATGCATGTTCTGCCTCAATTGTGATTATCTGTTCTAATTTCTAATAATATGATTTGCATATTTATTTGCATGTTGATATATCATGCTGCGAATTATTTTCAACAATCTTGAAGAAATGAATATTTCATGTGTTTTTATCTGCCTGATATTTTTGAGTAGATATCCTGTTTAGGAATTCAACCTAGATATTCTGCTTTAGGGTTATTTTGTATTCAATCATGGCCGCCAGTTCTAGTGCTATTGGTGAAGTTGTGTCAACAAAAGTTGAACTTTCTAGCCTTCTGGAAAAGTTCTCAGGCTAGTTCTTTAAGCATTGGCAATAGCACATAAAAATCTGACTGGCGATGAAAGGTCTTCTTTCGTTGATTTAGTTGATCATACCAGAACCAACTGAAATTGATCCCAAAACTAAAGAAATAGCCAATTGGAAAATGAAGGATCAAATTGTTTGAGGGGTGATTCTGTCAGCTTTGTCTAATATACTTTTTGATGTATACTATTTTGATTCCTATTTAACTAGGTTTTTATGGGATGAATTGGATAGAAAATACAATACTGAAGAGCAAGGGCTCAAAAAGTATTCAGTTTCCAAATTCCTGAAGTATTAGATGGTTGAGGGCAGGTCTGTATCTGAACAGACACATGAATTGATCAATCTAGAGCATTCCCTAGCTAATGCTGAGATGAAACTCCCTGAGAAATTTATGGTGATGTCAATTATTGATAAGTTCCCCAAGTCTTGGGAAGGCTTCGGCATGACTCTAAAGCATCAAAAAGGAAAATTAACTTTAGATGATCTAATGATTACCATAAATATAGAAGAGGAATATAAAAATCAATCACATAATGTTCATGTTGAATATATTCCTAAGGCAAATGTGATAATGGGAAAGAAGAAAGTCAACTTGAACTCAAACTCTAAAACCATCGATAAAGGAAACGCCAAAATAAGTAAGAATCCGAAGGCTAACAGGCCATGCTGGAATTGTGGACAAAAAGGGCATTTAGCTAAGGAGTGTCCCTCCAAGAAGGCCAAGGCTAAAGCCCAGTCTGCTAGACCAGTTGTCAACATGGTTGTTGGAGACACCAGTGACGCTGGAATTCCTAATGCATCCATTGACGAGTACTTTTCCTTTAAACCCGAATTATTCTCTATCTATGAACCATATGATTGGCTGATAAACACGGGTGCTAATGTGCACATTTGTGCTGATAAATCACTGTTTGTATCTTACCAACCTGTTAGCGAAAGGACTGTGATAACGGGGAACTCAAGTGCGACTAAAGTGTTTGGGATATAACACATAGACCTAAAATTTCCTTCGAGGCGCATACTGTCTCTACAAAGGGTGCATCATGTCCTAGTAGTTTAAAAAAATATAATAAGTGGTTCTGTAATAGTTAGGGAGGGTTTTGAGATTTTCTTCAAATCACATAAAGTTGTAATTTTACATTACGGAACTTTTATTTGTAAAGGCTATCTTTCTGATAATTTGTTTAAATTGCGAGTTGAGAATATTCTTTGTTCAAATAAAGTTGATGTTACTAATTCTCCTATCACAAATGTTATTGAGAATTCTTCTATTTGGCATAGTCGTTTAGGACATTTAAATTTTGGTTCTGTCAAACGTATGATGAATATAAATTTAATTCCTAAACATGAAATTGAACGAGATCATAAATGTCAAATTTGTGCTAAAGCTAAACAAGTGAGAAAGCCTTACCATTCAGTTGAAAGGCAAACTGAAATTCTTGACTTAGTGCACACAAACATTTGTGAGTTTAATGGAGTCTTAACAAAAGACAATAAAAGATACTTTATCACCTTTATAGATGATAGCAGTAGATACTGTTATGTTTATTTACTAAAACATAAAGATGAAGTGCTAGAAAAGTACATTACGTTTAAAAATGAAGCCGAAACACAAACTAGTAGAAAACTTAAGCGATTAAGGTCAGATAGGGGCGGAGAATATGGGTCCAACCTATTTCATGAATACTACTGGAATTTTGGCATAGTTCATGAGAAATAGCCCTTTATTCTCCCGCTTTGAATAGGATAGCTAAATGAAAGAATAGAACATTCATAGACATGATTAACAGTCTGCTTTTGAATTCTGGATTATATAAGTACATGTGGGGGGAATCTTTGAATACGGCTTGCCATATTCTAAATAGAGTTTCCTTAAAACATAAAGAAAGTACTCCATTTGAATTCTAGAAAGGCAGAAAACCAAGTCTAAAGTACTTCCGAGTGTGGGGCTATCTTACAAAAGTATTAGTCTTTGAACACAAGAGAAAGAAGCTAGGTCCTAAGATTGTTGATGCGGTCTTTCTAGGCTATGTGGAAACATCTTATGCTATGAGATTTCTAGTTATTAAATCAGAGATTCCTAGCATAGATGTGAACACTATAGTTGAATTTCGTGATGTTACATTCTTTGAGAATGTGTTTCCCATGAAGACTGGGATATCTCCAAATGTTTCTGTAGATTCAACCCTAGAGTCTATATCGATTCCAGATCATGTGAAAAAGATGACAAATATGGGGGGCGATCCTAGTAGTAGCACAATTCTAGAAGAACTGGATGAACCTAGATGGAGTAAAAGGGCTAAAATCACTACGGACTTTGGAAGTGACTTTGTTACTTACAATGTCGAAGGTGATCCTGCTACCTTCAAGGATGCTATGGCTTTCCCTGAGGCTAAGCATTGGAAGGAAGTTAATAAAAGTAAGATGGATTCTATTGTCTTAAATGGGACATGGGAATTATTCAATCTCCCTCCAGGGTATACTACTATAGGAAGCAAGTGGATCTTCAAAAAGAAACTAAAATCTGATGGAACTGCTGACAAATTTAAAGCCAAGCTAGTTGCCAAAGGATTTAAGTAAAAAGAGATAATAGATTACTTCGACACCTACTCCCCAGTAGCTCGTTTAACTACAATCCAAGTACTTGTAGCACTGACTTCCATATATGATTATCTTATTCACTAGATAGATGTGAAAACAGCCTTTTTGTATGGTGATCTTGAGGAAGAAATCTATATGGATCAGCCGGAGGGATTTGTAGCTTCTGGAAATGAGCGAAAAGTTTGCAAGCTTGTTAAATAATTTTATGGTTTGAAACAAGCACCTAAACAATGGCATGAAAAGTTTGATAAAACTATATTGTCATTTGACTTCATAGTTAATGATAGTAACAAGTGCGTCTACTGCAAAGTTAAAGGCGATAACTGTATTGTGTTATGCCTGTATATAGATGACATTCTATTAATAGGTTCCAATACTGAGATTATCAATGAGACTAAGTGTTTCTTAAAGAAGAAGTTTGAAATAAAAGATATGGGTGTTGCAGATATGATTCTTGGACTTAAGTTAACTCACTTAACTCAGGGTATAGCAATTTCTCAATCTCACTATGTTGAGAAGATAATTGAGAAATATGATTATAAACAAAGTAGAATCGCTAAAACACCATATGATCCTTCAGTAGCTCTCTTTAAGAATGAAACTGGTGTACCAATGTCTCAATTAAGGTATTCTCAAATAATTGGTAGCTTGCAGAATTTTGCAAATGGGTCGAGACCAGATATCTCATTTACGGTCTCCAAACTTACTAGATGCACAAGTTGTCCCAATCGAATTGGGAGGCTTTGGATAGGGTACTTCGGTATCTAAAGGGCTCATTTCACTAGTCTTGCACTATAAGAGA
This sequence comes from Jacaranda copaia, assembly GCA_014898725.1. NCBI lineage: Eukaryota > Viridiplantae > Streptophyta > Magnoliopsida > Lamiales > Bignoniaceae > Jacaranda > Jacaranda copaia. Next base: position 158,103 of record JACGDI010003514.1, on the reverse strand, counting down.
TTTCCTACAGTGCTAGAAGGATATAGTGATGCTAGCTGATAGCTAAAAACTCCAAAAGTAATAGGTGTACAGGGTATGTATTTACCTTGGGTGGGGGCATAGTCTCTTGAAAGTCTACCAAACAAACTTTGGTAACTTGATCGACTTTCAAGGCTGAGTTGTGCGCTTTGGACACTATAGGACAGAGGCAGAATGGCTGTATGGGCTGATGGTACAACTATCCATGGTAACCAAACCTCTTTCGGGAATTGCTGTACTTTATGATAACCAAACCACAATTACAAAGATTAGCAGTTCAAAGTTCAATCAAAAGATCAAAAGACACATCCAAGTTAGACTAAAGTCTATAAGGGAGTTAGTATCTAAAAGGGCTATAGCAATTGATTTTGTTGGATCTAAAGATAATATTGCTGACCCTTTAACTAAAGGACTTTATTTGTCCTTAGTTCATAAATTCAGGTTGGGGATGGGACTGCAAACCCATTAATGAAATACCTGCAGTGGCAACCAAACCTACCAAGTAGCGATCCCACAAGGTAGGTTCAATGTGGTATAAAAAGTTGTTGAGTATATCAAGTTGTACCTAAAATTAATTGATACTTCGTATCTGGTGTCTCTTCCCTGAATACTTAGTAAGTGCTAATTACTGCTAGTTTAGTAAGAGTTTAACTCTAAATACGGTCAAGTCGGACGAGATGCTGGCAGTGCATCCCTAGAGACGCCCAAGTAAATGAATGTAGTCCTTTGGCTGGGATTAAAGGAATTGGGTTATTACTTGACAAACATTCATGACTCAAGATTGGGACACATGGCCTTAATGTGTCAGCCCTAAAGATCAATACATAGCCGTTAGCTTGTCGTTACTAATGGATGCAATCACAATCACGGGAACAAATTCGAGGCTTAGATCCATTTATCCCAATGGTGGCAGAAGTTGAATAGCTTAGGGAGTGGTTCAAATCGAAAGGTGCTATTTCTAAAAGTGAGCTATGACTGAATCGGATAGCCATTATCTATGAATTTGTGGGGGATCATTGTTATTGGCAAAATTAGCATAATTAATTGTTAATTAACTTTAGATTGATGCTAATTATGGTTGGAATCCAAAAATTAATTGTAGTGGTGCAATAGAGGAAGAAAATTGGTTAAGTGTTTCTTGTTGAGTTGTCCCACATGGAATGCTTGAGAAAGTGAAGACTTATTTGGACATTATAAAATCAAGTGAAGGAGATGAAGGGTTATTCCAACCCTTCAGTTGTCCCACATTGGTTTTATAAATTAGTGTGAACTAGTTTATATTGAACTCAAGTAAGAATACTTGATAAAGTGTTCTTTAAGGGGTTCATATGAGTGGACCACACACATGCTACCCCTGGCCGGCCTAGCTCTAGCTCATGGTCATGGGCGTGGGCTTTAGGGCGAATGTCTCAGTCTCAATTTCAGTCTTATCTTTTTGGAACAAATTCAATTAAAAGATTGAATTTTAAACTTGACCAGGTTGATCAAATAAGGGATTGATCGAGTCATCTAGGCTCATCGGATAATGGGATTGATCGAATCATAAGTCATATTTGTTGGAGATCTTGCCAGATACTCAGGGATAAAGCTGATAAGAATCAGGGTTTTTCTTTTGGTTAAAACTCTAATCAGAGCTATCAAATCCTAGCAAATATTAGGCCTGGCGGTCGGCCCATCTCCTGTAGCCAGCCCTAATCCTTCTCTATAAATAGATTGCCTTAGGCAAACTTGGAGATACACCAAAAACACCACAAACGCAGTGCTTTTTCTACCTTGAGTTTTCCCTCTTCTCCCACTGATTATCCTGTTCCTCCACGACCTTCTCATATTGGAGCCTTTCTGTATTCTTATATATTGAATATACACATATCCATACATGAGAGGTCCTATATTCTAGTGGTTTTGGCTATCTAGTTCCGATTTCAGCGACTAAGTACTGATCGAGGTGAACAAAAAGGAGTGCACCTAATCGTTCTGGACCATCTTATCTTGGAAGGAGTTGCGCTGTACTCGTTGTACTGGTGAGTCGGGGCACTCGCTTCTTCAAAGCAAACAGAATTTCTTTGTGATTTGGTTGTTCGATTGATTCTGTTATGATACCAAATTCTTAAGATAAATTTACTCTTAAATTTTGGTATTTACATTAGATAAAACTGACAGCATATTTTATTATTTCATTGCCTCTGTTGATATATGAATTTCGGCTTTTCCTGGACTCGAATTTGATTAAATAATTGCTTAAATTCTGATTTACCTTGAATTGACATATACTACTGAACACACATACTGTATGTTTAATTCTAACGACATATGCTATGTGTATTAAATCTGATATTGCATGATTGATTTAAATTTCATATTGATAAAACGCACATTCTGCCTTAATTGTGATTATTTATTCTAATTCCTAATAATATAATTTGCATATTTATTTGCATGTTGATATATCCTACTGCGAATTATTTTTAACATAACCATCAAGCCTAACTTTCCCAAACCACCTTTTTGCCAAACCTTGTATTCTAAAGTCAACCATTTACAAATACTCTCAAGTCTTTATTTTTTATTTCATAGATGAAATTTTAAATGTAAAAGATACATTTTTAAATTAATATTTAATTATAAATGACATACATTTGATGTTCGTATATTCATAATCAAATAAAAATATACAACTAACATAAATTAAAATAAAAAATTCAAAATACTTATTGTGAAGTTTAAAAGTTGAAAACTTGTGCAGGAGTGGAGCATGTAGGTGGCGACATGTTTGTTAGCGTGCCAAAAGCCGATGCCATTTTTATTAAGGTGAGATTGATTCTCCTACAACCACCAAGGTTTTTTTTTTTTTAAACATAATTTTTTTGTACAATATCTTTAATTTTATTTATTATTGGACAATAATATTGATGTATACTTATAGAAATATTCCTAACTGGTGCAGGGACACTGATAATTATTCATTTTTATGGTGTCAAATCCAAGCACAAATCCCTTAAAATCAATAATTACAACGGAACTTATAGACCAAAACCCACCAAGAAACTTTTCATATTCATCTTGAAGCATTGATAGCTTTTGGAAAGTTAGAATCTCCCTTTTGTAGTCGTGGCCATTTTATTGTATTTTTCATTGTTTATTCATAATTTTATTTTAAATTTTTTATTTCAATATATATTTCATCTTCTATTTTATTCTATTTAAATATATATTTAAATACATTTAATTTACAACCAATTATTTTTATAAAAAATATTTAGTATAATTGACATATATATACTTAAAGTGGATAGGAGATGGAACATATTTTGAAATAGAGGATTCAACGTGTTATAATTTGAACTAGAAACTAGATATTAAAAGATCAAGTACTTTTAACTTATTTAGTTCTTTTAGAAAGTAGTTTGAATTGCCTTGTTGTTCATTATAGTGTACTTGTCATGCTATTTTTGGCAACTTTGGAGTTTTGTTTTGTAGGTGTCACATGAAGATTTTATATGTTGTGATATAGGTCAAGGAAACTCGCTGTATAAATTAGGGCTTGTTATTTAAATTAGGAACTCGAAATTAAAAAAAATCAAGTTTTCTTTATTTACTAAGTATTATATTTTATCCCATTTTTTAACAATTGATATTTGTCAGTTGTTTTTCTCCTCATAACCATTAAGTCCAAAATTCATCTATTTTTTCTGTTTTTCTTTTTTATATATCTATTTGATGTACCAAAGTCTTTGGATTTAGACTAATATGTGACCATTTTGTTTCATTGTAGTGGATTTGTCATGATTGGAGTGATGCACACTGCCAAAAAATCTTGAAGAATTGTTATGAAGCACTTCCAGAAAATGGGAAAATAATTGTTGCAGAAGCTATTCTCCCAGAGGACCCAAATAGTGGGCTGGCTTCAACGAGGGCAGCCATGAGTGATGTGATTATGTTGGCTTATAATCCAGGTGGGAAAGAGAGGACAGAAAGGGAATTTCAGGCATTGGCTAAACAAGCTGGTTTTAAACAACTCATCAAAATTTGTTGTGCTTTTAATATTTGGATCATGGAATTTCATAAATGAAAAGGGTGTACTTGTGGCCTTTTAAGAGCTAGACTTGGGCTTATTTCAAGTGGGTAGAAAGTACAAAAATAAAATTTTGTCGCATTACTTTTGCCCTTTTTCTCTTTTGAAAAGAAATCTTGTTGAATGTGATTGAGTGTCATAAAAAAATAATGTAATAGATGTATAAGTTTGCTGAGTTTCAGTTTAATATACTCCTTATTTAAATACACAAAAGTAATGTGCACTACGCTTATGGGGGCTGCCATATACCCCTTGTTTTGAAAAACTGACAGTATATATATATATATATATATATATATGATCTTCATATTGAATTATCCAATTTGACGCGTGGTTTTCTCTCTCGCATGCATGTTGAGAGGATCAATTGTTGGAATTAATCCAATTGATTATGTGAGTGGGAGGATGAGTTGCTCTTAATTAAAGGTACCAAAAGTGTAGGTACCACTGAAAATTATTGGACGAATCTTGAACAAGAAGTGTTGGATAAAAGCAAAAGAGAAAGAAGAGCAAGAAAATAGAGTAAAGCAATGAATAATACCCAGCCTCTGAAGGTAAGGAAAATAGGATATATCTAATTTATACATATCTATTGTTTTGTGGAAGAAACATGTGTTGAGGTGACCACTCAATTAATATGTTAGGTTTATATTTACTAAAATATATATCGCATGTCCGTTATGCCCCTTAAAACTTTTTGAATTAAAATTTCATTCCATTTATTATTTCTTTGTAAAATAATATTAAAGAGATAATATCACGGTTAAACCAAAAAATTATTAATTACTAAATACTAGCAAAAAGTGGAATCGACAAGATTTGGCGTTACCCATGCAATTAATATATTTCCTTGTTGAAAATATAACTTACAGTTTATTTCATGAAGTATTTCATAGCTGTCGGGCCTAATACAAAAATTTCTATATTTCTATTCAAAAAATTAAGTTTGTCGACTTTGAGTTTAATATAAATGTAGAAGTCTCTGTATTTTAGATAGCTAGCTGATTAGTTAATTAGTTAGCTTTTCTGTTTTAGTAGTCATTAGCCGTGTAATATAATCTCTCCCTCTGTGTACAAGTGTATACTGACTTTCCCATTTTTTCAGAATGAAAGCTTTGCTTTCCCTCCAATTTTCTCCTTGAACTTCCCTCGCCTTTGTACATGTATCCAGAACCAGAACGATCCACAAAAAAACCCTGGAGTTCTAACCTGAGATGGAATAAACCAGTAGAAATCGAGAAAGCGGATTCGAGAATATGCGCGAGACAAGAATCATCGATAACAGACAAAGGGATCGGGATGTCCTCAATCTTCAATCCTCTGATAATCCAGCTATGGTGCTTGTTTCTACACCATTGAATGGAAACAATGACCTGACATGGAGTAGATCAATGAGGATAGCGTTGGGGGCTAAGACAAAATTAGGGTTCATTAATGGACAATATACTAGACCTTGCGAGGATTCTGATGATATTGAACAATGGAATAAAGTTGATTTTATGGTTCAATCTTGGATTCTGAACTCGATTTCAAAAGAAATCGTTGATGCTTTTCTGTATACCTCCTCAGCCAAACAATTGTGGGATGAACTGGAAGAAAGATTCGGAGAATGTAATGGTCCCCTACTGTATCAATTACAGAGGAAAATTAGTTCAATATCCCAAGGAAATCAATCTATGGCACAATATTTTACAAAACTCAAGAAACTGTGGGATGAACTGCAGTGCTTGATGCCCCTACCTCAGTGTGATTGTGGTGCTGCTAGGTGACTGAATGATCAAAACTCTTCTACTAAGCTGATCTAATTTCTTATGGGGCTCAATGAAGGATATGATAACATTAGGAACAATATCCTAGTCATGGAACCATTGCCAAATGTGAATAAGGCATATTCCATGGTGTAAAAAGTGGAAAAACAGAGAGAAGTCCACATTAACTTTATTGAGAAGGTGGAGAATGCAGCTATGATGGCTAATAGTCAACACTTCGGGAGACATAGTAATGTGAATAGTGATGGACAGCCACACAGAAAATCTGGAACAGTACCAAAACAAGGAAAAAGAAGTGATAAAGCAGACCTGTTGTGCTCACATTGCAACTACACTGGCCACACAAAGGATACATGCTTCAAACTACATGGATTCCCTGATTGGTACAAGGACCTAATGAAGACTAGAGGCAAACCTGTTTCAAGGCAGACTGTTAACATGGCTGAGGCTCTTGTTGATGCTGAGACTGGAAGAGAAAATCACATTAATGCAGATCTGAGAAGCAGGATTCAAGACATCATTCAACCGGAGGTTAACCGGTTCATGAAAGGGAAGGATGCCATAGAAACTTCAGTGGTCAACGTGGCTCACTTCAATGACTTTGCAGGTATCTCTTCCCATGACTTGGCTTTTAGTACAACAATTTAATTAGAATCAGGAACATGGATCATAGACACAGGGGTCTCAAATCACATGTGTTGTGATCTTAAACTCATTACCAAACCTAAACCAGTAAAAGAAATAACTCCTGTTTACTTACCAGCTGGACATGTCAAAATAGTTCACCATACTGGTGACATTTGCCTTCCTAATAACCTTGTTTTAACCAGTGCCTTGCATGTTCCATCCTTCCATTACAATTTGATATCAGTAAATAAGCTATGCAAATCTGGTCAAATCAGATTCCTCTTTTACCCAACTTATTGCTTATTGTAAGACCTTCAGACTAGACAAGTATTGGCAGTAGGAAGAGTGACAGGAAGATTATATGTTTTGAATTCTGATTTCTCTGATTGTAATTAGCTGAAACACTATATTGAATTTCCTGGACATATTACTGAGATTCCAAAGTCTTTAGATGTATCTTCTCATTGTAATAGAAACACTAGTTGTCCTCAAGAAATAAAAACATCTCACATTTTGTCACTTTGGCATAGAAAGCTTGCTCATTTGTCTCCCTCTGCTATGCCTCATTTAAACTTTCTTGATAAGAAGAATGGTGTATCATTACCACCCTGTGATGTTTGTCCATTAGCTAAACAACAGACGTTACATTTCCCTGTTAGCTCCACTCAAGCCAAGACCCTATCATCAAGTCTCATTGACTGGTGCTCACTACTTCCTAACTATTATAGATGACTACATCAGGGCTACATGGACCTACTTGCTCAACCACAAGACTCAAGTTCCCTCTATATTAGAACATTTCCTTAAAATGATCCAAAATCAATTTCATACTTCCATCAAAATTTCTAGGTCTGACAATGGCACTGAATTCACTAGCCAAGAATGTCAATCTCTCTTTCTTTCCAATGGTATCTTACACCAAAATCTACACCCTATACATAACAGCAGAATGGTGTGGTTGGAAGAAAGCATAAACACCTCTTACAGCTAGCTAGAGCCTTGCTTTTCCAATCCTGCTTGCCTAAGAAATTCTAGGTTGAAGCTATCCTTATGGCCACTTATATTATAAACAGAATCCCCTCCTCTGTCCTAAATTGGAGAACCCCATATGAACTGCTCCATGACAAGGTCCCTGACTATGGTTTATTAAGGACCTTTGGTTGCTTATGTTGTGTAACTAACACTCAGCCTCACAAAGATAAACTTGATCCTAGAGCCTTCAAATGCTTGTTCTTGGGATTCAATCCTGGCCAGAAGGCATACAAAGTTTACAACCTTGCCACTCACAAGTTAATGATGTCCAGAGATGTTGTCTTCTTTGAGTCCATATTCCCTCATCAACTTGAGAATTCATCGATTGCTCCTCTTCTTGTCCTTGTCTTAGATGATGATCCCAGCTCTCATAATAATGTCAATTTGCATTCTCAAAGCCAAGATATCAATTTTTGTTGATCCTCCTCTTGCCTCCCCTGAATCCACTGTAAATGCTGCAGAACCTCCTCCCACGGCAGCCCCTTTAAGACATAGCATTAGAGTTAAACAAAAACCTGCCTAGTTGAATGACTTTGTCACTATAGCCATTCACACTGCCACTCCTACTGCAAAGGTTTCCATGACTGCGGTGTCTCCTGAACCTCTCTATCATCTCAAAACCTATCCTTACACAAAACCAACCAAATTTAGTGATCAATACATGGAATTTTTGGCTAATGTGTCTCACATCTCAAAACCTATTTCTTATAAACAAGCTTGTGCTAAACCAAAGTGGGTTGAGGCCATGCAAAGTGAGATAGATGCCTTGGAAAGAAATCAAACATGGGAACTAACTAGTCGGCCTGTATGAAAGAAAGTTATTGGGTCAAAGTGGGTTTACAAAATCAAACACGCCCCTAATGGGAGTGTTGACAGATTCAAGGCAAGGTTGGTTGCCAAAGGTTTAGTCTTTCTCTCCAGCAACCAAACTGGTTATTGTGAAAAAAATTTTGGCTTTAGCCACTGCCAGATCTTGGCCCATTCATCAACTGGACACAAATAATGCCTTTTTGCATGGATATTTGCATAAGGAGGTCTATATGACCCCTCTAGAAGGTTATAATAAAGTAAAGTTGCGGCAGGTATGTAAGTTGATAAGGTCCCTATATGGTCTCAAACAAGCATCTAGAGAATGGAACATTAAGTTTACCTCTAAGTTGCAACTCTTTGGCTTTGAGCAATCTGCTCATGACAACTATTTATTTATCAAGAAGTCTAATTCAGGTTTTATAGCCCTTATTGTGTATGTTAATGATGTGCTTGTGACTGGGGATGATGAGGATGGGATTATGGCTGTCAAGTCCTTTCTGCACAAGGAATTTACTATAAAAGACTTGGGCAATGCCAAGTATGTCCTAGGCATAGAGATAGCTAGAAGTACTGATGGCACTTACATGAATCAGAGGAAATATATCCTGGATATTTTGAAAGATTTTGGGATGCTTGGGACCAAACCAACTTTCACTCCTCTTCCAAAGGGGCATAAGTTGACAGCTAACACAGGGCCTTTGTTTCATGCACCTGATAGATACAGGAGACTTGTTGGGAGGCTTCTATACTTAAATATGACCAGGCAAGACATCACATTCTCAATCCAGCAACTGACTCAGTTCATGAACTCTCCATGCCAGTCTCATTGGCAGGCAGCTCTTCATGTATTGAGATATTTGAAACATACTCCCTCCACTGGTATTTTCTTCCCTGCCTTAAACTCTCTCCAGCTACAAGCATATTGTGATGCCGATTGGGCTACATGTCAAGATACTAGAAGATCTGTCACTGGATTCTGTATCTTCCTTGGGTCATCTCTCATTTCCTGGAGATCAAAAAAGCAAAGTAAAGTCTCCAAATCCACAACTAAGGCAGAATATAGAAGCATGGCCTCTACAGTTTGTGAACTCAAATGGATCTCTTACCTTCTCAGAGATTTTGGTATTTCCTCTCAGCAACCAATCAATCTATTATGTGATAACCAAGCTGCTCTACACATCATAGCCAATCTAGTCTTCCATGAGAGAACCAAACACCTTGATATAGACTGCCACATTGTCAGAGATCAGTTCAAGCAAGGTTTCATTGCTCCTACTCATGTATCTAGCAAATTGCAGCTTGCTGACCTCTTTACCAAGCTACTGGCTCTGCCTCAATTTTCTCTTTTGGTTTCCGAGTTTGGTCTGGTAGGCAGCCACTAGCCTCCAACTTGAAGGGAGGGGGCTGTAGAAGTCTCTGTATTTTATTTAGCTAGGTAATTAGTTAATTAGTCAGTTAATTAATTAGCTTTTCTGTTTTAGTAATCATTAGCCGTGTTATATAATCTCTCCTTCTGTGTACAATGTATGTGGACTTTCCCATTTTTTCAGAATGAAAGCAAAGCTTTCCCTCCAGTTTTCTCCTTGAACTTCCCTCGCTTTTGTACAATATACAATTTGAGCTCGAAGTTGAGATATTTTTCCTAATTCAATTCGACTCAACTTAAGTGTACCTTTATATGTTGATTTTTTATGATTATTTCATTATATTCATCTAAATATGCATAATGATGATAGATATCATCTAAAGAATGCAATTCTAAAAAAAAAAATTCCATTCAACAAGGCCCATGGAATGAGTGCATTTGAATATTCGGTCACGGATCAGAGATTGAACTGACTTTTTAACCAAGTTATATATCAACAATCAACTATATTTATGAAGAAAATTCTTGAAATATACAAAGAATTTGAGGGCGACAAATCCATAGTGGATGTTGGTGGTGGAATTGGAGCGTCACGCATATTGATTATCTCCAAACATCCATCTGTTAAGAATATTAATTTTGACTTGCCCCATGTTATCCAAGATGCTCCATTCCATTTGGGCACGTAAGTATTCTATGTACTGTCCTTCAAACAAATTTATGGAGTGAAAACAAACTAGTTTAGGGCAGTCAACTTAAATTGTGTAGCATTAATTGTGGTTTTTTTGTGAACATAAACACAAAATTAATAAATTTTGTGATTTTGAACATCTTTGTGGTGCTACTGAAATTTTGGGTCTTTTCACCTCGGGGGTTGGGAAGTTGTGATGAGAAATGATAAGAAAAGACAGTGGGACTAGGGTCTAGGAAGTAGGAAAATTCCCGTTGCCCCTTGGAATCTCTCACAGGTATTAACCATCAAGCCTAACTTTGCCAAACGACCTTTTTGCCAAATCTTATAATCTAAAGTCAAACCATGTTGCAAATACTCTCATTAGTCTTCACTTTTCATTTCATATATGAAAAATTAAGTGTAAAAAATACATTTTTAAATAAATATTCAACCATAAATAACATACATTTATGATCAAATGAAAATATATAATTAATACAAATTGAAATAAAGAATTCAGAGTACTTCTTTTGAAATTTAAAAGTTGAAATCTTGTGCAGGGATGGAGCACATAGTTGGTGACATATTTGTTAGCATGCCAAAAGCCGACGCCATTTTTATGAAGGTGAGATTGATTTTCCTACAATCACCAAAGGATTTTTTTTTTCTCTTAACATAATTTTTATGTACAATAGTTATCTTTAATTTTATTTATTATTGGACAATAATATTGAAGTATATTTATAGAAATATTCCTAAGTGATGTGTGGACACTCATAATTATTCATTTTTATGGCGTCAAATCCAAGCACAAATCCCTCAAAATAAAAAATTACAATGGGACCTATAGAGCAAAACCCACCAAGAAACTTTTCATATGTATCTTGAGGCATTGATAGCTTTTGGGAAGTTAGAATCGGCATTTTGTAGTCGTGGCCGTTTTATTGTATTTGTCATTGCTTTTGATATTAATCTCTACTACCACGCTTAAATATCTGTAAGTCAGTGCTTTGTAATTTGAACTAGAAACTCAGTATGAAATCAATGCTTATTCATGATTTTATTTTAAATTCTTCATACTGTACTTATCATAGCATTTTTTGGCGAGTTCAGAGATTTATTTTAATTTGTGACGGTCGCATGAAATTTTATATACAAAATTTTGCTCCACAATTTAAATTATTTTATATATTAATTTTAAGTGATTCAAAAAATATTTATGTGTGCAAAATGTGAACAACTATTAGTAATTATAAAAATCAAAATTGTAAGCTTGTTTTCTCATGTAAATAATTTGTTGAGTTTGATTGATCAAATCTGAAGTAAAATTTACATTGAGTATTGGTTGGTTTTTTTTTTTAATTTATTTATTTATACACACACATTAGATGTCCGTTAAGTTTGATCCACTGACCTCACATTTTATATATGAAACTTATAACATTGGATAAAGGACTTGTCGCGCCCCAACTCAATAAGATAAAATAAAATTTTTATACATAAATCAAGTAAATAAAAAGACTAAAACTAGAAAGTTGTTCTTTATCTCTTCACTTTGTTAACTCTCCTCCATATCTAAAAATGTCAACAAGAAAGAGTGAGCTTGGAAGCCCAGTAAGTATTTTACATATATTTAAGATGCAAAATATTCAAAATAACTTATAATAAACATTCCCATGTGACTATAGCCCCATAATCGGTGGACAATCCACCACCATAACAAAGTATACAAAGTTTCAAAACTAGTTTTCAGCCGGCATATATAAGGATCCACATCGCATGGATTTCATTTCACATAAAAAAATGTTATAGTCAACATGGTTATACAAAATATATTCTCATATTAAGGATTGTGAATATTTTAAACCTCAAACATAAGTAAAATACTCACCCACTACTCTTATAAAGTTAAATAGAAACACCACTTGAATATCCTTCCTCTCCTCTTTTTCTTATATTTTCTTATTTCAAAAGGTAAGTATGTTCTCACATATTCCCAACGTATTTATAGGCAATATTTTTAACTCATAAATTAATTCCCACTATTCCTACATAATACACCACTACTCATTCTTAATAAAATGCACCTCTACATATACTTGAACAAATATGCTATATACTACTCCATATTCCCCCACCATTATATGATTAATTCACCACTATTTTTCTTGTTCTTTATACACCATATTCTTAAGTAAAGATACTATTAAATGATAAATACACCACTATATCTCATTCTTAAATAACACTACTTCACATTCCTCTTGTAACTTATAGCCATAGTTTCAAGAATAAAAGTGAACTTATTATCATTGCTTAATTGAGTTAGTAAATCAATTTATTATCATTAAAATTATCTTTGGGGCATTACAGGACCACTATGCAACTATTCATTGGGGGTTGAATAGATTATAAATGCATTTATTGTGACATTTTCACATCCTTCTTCTCAAGAATAACAACTATTATTAGGTAGTTATTATATTTCTGATTAATCGTTACAGCCAATTCCAAATTTTCATATTATCCTCGTCTTTGATTAATTTAATTAACTGAGATTTGGAATATTTCAATTTTAAGAATATATAAAGATGACTACGTAGAACTTTGGTGCAACAATTAAACTTGGACAAAATTTTAACAATTGATATACTATATAAATATTAGTTCTTCATGTATTTATTGATAACTATCAACATTAATCTAGAAATCCTAAGCAAATTGCTGATCTTATTCCACTTTATCTTTCCTCCATGATCTTAAAATGATGCAACAAATTTTTGTTTTCTTCTGAAAAATAGATTACAAAAAAAAAAATCAATTTTCTAACATTAATGCATTAATATTAAATTTTTTAAATACCATTGATATGGGATAGCCCAGTAGGTGCAACAAGCCCAAAATCAAGTTTGGGTTAGAATGCCCATCAACAATTATCTGTTTGACCTTACTCGGCAGGGGTCCACGGTCGACCTGCATCAACCTTAGGACTACTCTAGATAATCTAACAGGCCCAACATCAAGTCTGGGCCTGAGCACCCATCAACAAGTGTTTGGTTGACTTTACTTAGTAGGGATCTATGATCAACCAGTCAGGTCAGGTCAATATATATCGACCTCAAAACTCACTCTAGCGTTGACTCAGATCTCTGCCGCATTTATTTGTCTGACAGGCGGTATGTCTCTGCATTAATGATGCATGACAACCAATACAGTCATTGCCACCAACTCTGCCAACCCTGCCACCACCTTTGGTAGGGAGGCATCTCTAGAGGTATTGTTCATCCTGAAAAATAAGAGATTCAGCCACTTGGAACAGTATCGAGATCTGGATATAGAATGACCATCAACCCCTTGGCAAAGATAAAAGTCAATACACTTGATAGGGGCACCATGGACAAATCACGCTTGGAGAAGGCTATAAATACTTCATACTCAACCATGCTCGAGATAATGCCAAATACTCTATAAACCTTCACTACTCTCAGTCTTCTGTTCAATTATTATCTCTCGACCAAAATTAACTTGAGCGTTGGAGTGCCTTAGTTGGGGGCACTTCGGCTAGTCTAACGTGTGTTGTGGTTGCAGAACTTAAATTTCGAGAGAAACATAGCTTTGAACACTCGACCTATTTGGTTAAATTCACCCCCAAACACTATCCTTTCACTACAAGCAACTTTCAGCTGTATTAGTTTTGGCACCGTTAGTGGGAACTGTTGAGATTGCAACGAAAAAATGGTAAACACACGTAAAGCAGCATCCGGAAGGGAGGAGAATAAAAGGTCCATTTCTCTGCCTCCCCCTCTCCCCCAACAAGGTATACACGCTTCGAGCACCAGTGCCCCTCAGGAGCAAGGTGACACTAATAATGCCCCAGTTAATGCAGTTGATAAGCGAGTAGATTTTAGTTCAAATGTCAGCCCAACTATCTGCCGCTTAGAACAAACACACTACAGTGCCTGCTCCTGCGGCCAGTGCCACTCTGCATCCGCCCCTTCTAGAGAATAGGTCTCCTGAGAACAATTGCGGTCACAAAGAGTCCCGACAGCCATTTTTCAAACATAAAATTAGTCCTAGATACCTGCAGGAGGAAAGGAGACGATCAAAAATGTGGAAAAAAATAACATATTTGGTAGATCACATCAGGCCTAATCGAGCCATGCAATGCGATAAGGTCGAACACTCTAGGCGTGACTACCACAAAGAAAGGAGAAAGCCTACAGACTTTGCGGCTCGGCCCATTCGAGCCCCATAGTGAGCTAGGGCCGAGCATGTTAGACCGGGTCTTGATCGAAATGCCACCCAGGTAGATCAGGATGAATGGAAAAAAGTGTCCCATCAAGTCCAGCAGCTGAACAGGCATCTTGACGAGATTTTGAGGAGGAACACTGACAGAGCACCAAACTTGAATGCTCCTCAGAGATCTCATCAGGAGAGAGGGTCCCCTTTTATTCAAGATATCATCGATGAACGTATTGCCATCGACGTAAAAGTTTCAATAGGTCTGCCAAGGTATGATGGCTCAACTGACCCTAATGAGCACCTCATGCAGTTTGAGCACATGATGCAGCTGCATGAACACAACGAATATATCCATGCCAAGATGTTGGTGACCACCTTCCAAGGTATCGCCCTAGATTGGTTTGTGAAGCTTGAACCGTCATCAATTTATTCTTATGACCAGTTATGCGATAAGTTCTTACACTAGTTTGCTAGCAGAAGGAAGGCGAAGCTCCCTCATACCCATCTCCACACTATCAAACAAGGCGAGGGAAAAGTCCCTCCGTGATTTCTTCACAGGATTTAACACGGAGGTCCTCAAAATAGATAATCCCAGGATAGAGTTTCTGATTGATGTATTGTTCCTGGGGCTCAAACAAAAAGAGTGTGCCAATGCATTAGTGCGGAAACATCCCGGGTCGATGGAGGAGCTACTCGACCTGATCAAAAGGTACATGATACAAGAAGAAATGAACAGGCTTAAGTTTGGATCCTTTGAAGTTGAGAAGAAAAAGAACGAAAGAGACGACCAAAAATACAAGGAGCAAGGTCGATCTCCTATCAAGCGTTTCCATGACTATACACCATTAAACATCCTAAGGAAGGAGATCTTTTACGCCATTCAGCATGATAACCTCCTTAAGAAGCCCAAGAAGCTAACGGAGATTGAAACCATGAAAAAATCAAAGAAATATTGCCACTTCCACAAATAGAAGGGGCATGACACGAATGAATGCTTCAATCTTCAAGACAAGATTAAGAGGTTGATCAAGTATGACCACCTCAAAAAGTACATATCCGTGGATGCTCAGAATGAAGGGGGCAAAACTGACTAGACTTTCTATAGAGAAAGGTCGGTTAGCCCTAAGAAAGAAGATAAAGGAAAAAAGCCTACCTAGGAGGATCGCCCACCCATCAGAGGTGTAATTGACATGATCGTAGGAGCTCCCATTAGGGGGGACTCTAAGTCTACTCAGAGGCAAATACAGAGAAGGCTTGAGTCCAATAAAGCCTCGCCTGTTGAGATAACTTTCTACTTCACGACGAGCATAGAACCCATCTCATTTATTGATGTTGACCTGGCCCACCTCGAGGGAAAGAATGTCGATCACAAGATAGACTGTCCAATGGTAGTCTCTATGGAAATTACAAACTTTGAAGTGCGCAAAGTTTTGATTGACAATGGCAACTCGACAAATGTCATCTTTCTATTCACCCTAAAGAGGATGAACATGGGCAAATTAAAGTTTGAACCTGTGCACATGCCGTTGGTCGGATTTGGGGGGTCGAAGATCATTTCGGAAGGATCGATCAACTTGCCCACATCTTTTGGAGAGGCTCCTCGGAAGAGAACCTTCATGTTGAATTACTTGGTGGTCGACACTCTATTTGCTTATAATGTCATCATAGGCCAACTTGCCCTCAATAACTTCTGTGCCATTGTGTCTATTTATCACCTGAAAGTCAAGTTTCTGACCCCAGCAGGCACGGGCAAGCTTTTGTGCAACCTGAAAGAGGCTTGAAGATGTTACAACATCTCAGTCAAGCCAACTGAGCAGAAAGCTCAACCGCAGCTGAAGACTTCAGGAAAGCCTCTGTAGCGAAACCTGAAGAGTCCCAGTCTAGCCAGAAGCAAAAGTTGGAAGACACCAGAGTGGAGCCCGTCGGGGAGTTTAAGACCATTGAGCTCGAACAAGGTAACCCCAAAATGATAACCTGCATTGGAACAGACTTGGGCCCCCAGTTAGAGTGTCTTATGGTCGATTTTCTAAGGAAAAATATCAACGTCTTTGCTTAGAAGGCATCCAACCTCCAAGGGATCAACCCCAACATCATTGTGCATCGCCTCAATATTGACCCCTCATACAAGTCGATCAAAAAAAAGATAAAAATGTTCAACATCGAGAGGACACAAATCATCGAGGAGGAGGTCAGAAAACTCTTAGATGCATGGTATATTATAGAAATTCAGTATCCCTCTTGACTTTGTAATGTTGTTCTAGTCTCAAAAAATGAGGGACAGTGGCAGATGTGTAATGATTTAACTGATTTAAATAAAGCGTGCCCTAAAGATCCTTACCCCCTACCTTAGATAGATTTACTAATTGATTCAACTACTAGGTGTGAGTTATTAAGTATGATAGATACATTTCAAGGCTATCATCAGATCTTCATGGCATCCGAGGATAGGGATAAAACCTCTTTTGTTGTTCCTAATGGGTTATACTGCTTCCTAGTAGTGCCCTTCGGATTGAAAAATGCCAGGACAACTTATCAGCACCTTGTCAACTTCATGTTCAAAGACGAGATTGAAAAATCAATGGAGGTTTACATCAATAACATGATAGTAAAGATGCAAAAAGTCCAAAACCACTTGATCGACCTCAGTCATACTTTTGGAATCCTAATAGCATTTGGATTGAAGCTAAACCCGAATAAATGTATGTTTGGGGTCCGAAAAGGAAAATTTCTGGGTTATATGGTCAGCCAAAGAGGTATTGAGGTGAATCCATAGCAAAATCAAGCAGTTTTAGACGTCACCCCTTCGAGAACAGTTTGAGATGTTCAGAAGCTGGTGAGAAGAATCATAGCTTTGAGAAGGTTCATTACGAGATTAGTTGACAAAAGCCTACCTTTTTTCAAAATTCTCAAAAATGTTAAAAAGATAAGTTTTCAATGGACGAAATAGTGTGATCGGACGCTAGTCAAGCTGAAGCAGTATTTAGCCTCACCCCCAATATTAGCAAAACCCGAGTTGGAAGAAATACTCTAAATATATTTGGTAGTCTCTAAAACCTCGATCAGTTCACTATTGGTATCAACCCGAGATGGTAGCCATTGACCAATCTACTATTATAGTAAGTCACTCCAAGGACCAGAGTATAATTATTTGGAAATTAAGAAATTTGCATTAGCATTAGTGACCATGGCTCAAAAGCTGAGACCATACTTTCAGTCTCATTCTATCATAGTGCTGACTAACCAACCGTTGAAACAAGTGTTGACAAAGCCCAATACGTCAGGCAGATTGACCAAGTGGGCGATTGAGTTGAGGGAGTTCAATATTAGTTTTCAACCTTGAATAGCCATCACAGCATAGGTTTTTGCCGACTTCATTGCAGAGTGAGTTGACTTGCCCAAAAAGTGTATCCCATCCCCTCTCGTTTGGACTTTGTATGTCGATAGATCATCGACCACATCTGGAAGAGGAGTAGGGGTCACTCATCGCTCTCTAAATGCCGAGGAATATAATTTTACAATCAAATTGAATTATACAGTCACAAACAATGAGGCTGAGTATGAAGCCCTGCTAGTAGGAATGAGAATGGTGCTTGAGCGATGGGTCGAACACCTGGTTGCAATTATGGGCTCCCAGTTAGTAGCAGAATAGGTTGAGAAAAATTTTGAAGCCAAGGAACAATCGATGACCCAATACTTGGCCGATGTAAAGAAGTTGCAGCAATCATTTAAAAGGCTTACTCTCAGCTAAGTCCCTCGATCTAAGAATGAATGGGCAGATTCTCTCTCCAAGTTTGTTAGCTCCATCAGAGGAACAGGAGATAAGAAAATCACATTTTTTTAAATCTCGGATAGGCCGTTAATTGCACTCTCTAACGAGAACTTGGTAACAACCATTGAGGAGATGGCAGTTTCTTGGCAAACCCAAATAAAACTATATCTCAACCAAGACATTATCCTCGACAACAGAAATGAGGCTTGGCACCTTAGAGGTCAAGCCTCCAAATTTACCTTTGATGAGCATGGTTAGTTGTACAAAAGATCCTTCACCAAACCCCCCTTAAAATGCCTAGATCAGGATCAGGCGCTAGAAGTATTACAGGATGTTCATCCAGGCATGTGCGGCAACCATTCTAGAGGGAGGTTCCTTACCCACAAAATAATTAGGTATGGGTATTTTTGGCCAACGTTGTTGAAAGACTCCATGGATTTCGCACGCAAATGTGCATCATATCAAGTCCATTCCAATTTGCCACGCCAATAGTTAATGCCCAAATTTTTTGGCCATTTGATCAATGGGGAATCGATATTATGGGCTCGTTGCCAAGATCAATAGGATTGTGAAAGTTCATAATTGTAGCGATAGAATATTTTTCCATGTGGGATGAAGTCGAGGCTATTTCTAAGATAACGGATGCGGCCATCAAAAGTTTTATATGGAAAAATATCATTTGCCATTTTGGCCTGCCCAAAGTCCTTATTTTAGATAATGACACTCAATTCCAGAGTAAGAGCATGAGAGGTTGGTGCGAGGCCTTAGGGATTGCACAACATTTCACTTTGCTGGGCAACCCCTAGTTGAATGGTCAGATCGAGGTAACCAACTGGACTGTCCTCGACCAGGTGAAGGCCAGGATTCAAGACATCAGTGCAAATTGGGTAGATAACCTACTCGGCGTGCTATGAACTTATAGGATAACTTTTTGAACAGCCACCGATCATACCCCTTACAATCTAGTTTATGGGTCGGAAGTAGTCATCCCCTTAGAGTTGATCAACATACTACTCGAGTCATCCATTTCCACCCACTACAAAATATGTCGGAAAGAAAGCTTAATCTCAAAACTATCAACGAGTGTTGAAAGAGGCTTATAACACTATACAGTGCTAAAGGTCGAAGATGGTCGAGAATTATAATAAATGGATTAGAGAGCACCGTTTCAGTATTGGAGATCTCGTTCTAAAAAAGGTGGAGGTCTCCAAGAATGTGGGCAAGCTCGAACCAAAATGGAAAGGGCCGTACTCCGTTATCAAGGTATAAATTGGCCAACATACAAAGAGAGAAACTCCCCTCATGGAACGCCATTAATCTCAGAAAATTTTACATTTGAATATGTACAGTACTTATCTTTGCGGCCTTTTGGCTTGAATAAAATCCCAATTACATTAAGTTAATTGTTATCTTTCAATATTCTAGTCGACCCTACAGTCAACGAATAAGCAGCCCTTTGCTGCCACCTAAATAGCTCTCGGCCGTCAAGTTTCTAGTTAATCCTATAGTCAACGAATAAGCAGCTCCTTGCTACCACCCAAATGGCTCCTAGCCGTCAAATTTCTAGTCGACCCCGTAGTCAATGAATAAGCAGCCCCTTGCTACCACCCAAATAGCTTCTAGTCATCAAGTCTCTACTCGACCCCATAGTGCGAGGGTAAGGCTCATTTCTCATTTAGTGCGAGGCCTATTCTGCTCTTGTCCTCAGCAAGAAAAGCATAGCCCAGGTGCTCGAGCTGCTTTATGGCCTTACGGAACACTTCACGCGCATCATCAAGCGATGCAACTATAGTTACGTCTTGAAAGGTCGTGCTCACAATAAATTGTTCAACAGCCCATGCCGCATCGTGTGCAGATGTCGAAGAAAGGCCTCTTTCACCTCATTAGTCACCTCCATGTGGCCTCGAGCCCGATCAAAACTATAGCTCACTTGCAAGTCCAACTGGGTCTTCTTTATGATGTTATCCATTCGATTCCGATCCTCGACGGCCTGGACCAACTGTTGATCCTTAAAGTCAAGTGGCTCCTGAAGGTCAGCTATTTTTTTATTCAGTTGCTCGACCTAGAGCTGGGAGGACTCGAGCTGTACCTTCAGGTTTTCCATCTCCTCGCTCACTTCCAACTCCTCCTTGGCAGCTAGAGCCATCTTGAATCGCCGATACATGTTGTAGCCTAACTGTCCTATTTGAAACACAATAATGTCATTCTTTAAACCAATATATAAAAGGAAAATTGGGGTCAAGACTATCGATCTCATACTTACCCCATTACAGTCGTAGGACAACACCTTCATTGTCTCGATCTGGCTGATGCTCATCAGCTTT
>JACGDI010003514.1:106180-132032 GCA_014898725.1 Jacaranda copaia | reverse complement strand
TTTTTTCACAAAAAATTTGGTAATAATTTCAAATTTCAAAAGGCAGTAATCAGCATTTAACCTACAACAATTGCATCAATTATAATGGATCAACTTTTGCGCTGAAACAGGAAATGAGTTTGAAAATTTTATATTTTATAGAAGAACAATGTATTATGATAAATACATTATGTTTTGTGTTCGATTTAACTATTATAAGGCACTAAAGATTTAGCATCGTTGGAATTATTTTCCTTCTAAACTCAAATTCAATTTGACGTTAAATTTGATTTTTCAACTATTCAAACAATTCAATGAAATAGAGCCAGGAAAAAAATCACAATTCAAAATAAATATGAAATTGAGTGGGAAAACATGTCTAACATAAAATAAAATAAAAATAAAAAAATGAGAGTTTGATTATGTTTTGCCAAAACAATTTTGTTTTGGGGAAATTAATAGCCAAACATACATTTATTTTTTCTTCAAATCTTTAAAATTGTTTTGCCCAAAATACCCTCTCCTATTCTTTATTATCCCTAAAACTTCCTCATTTTTCAATATATACATACATATATTGTATATTTTATTATTTTTTTATAATAAAAAAATTACTTAATTTCATTTTCACTACCAAAACTCAACAAAAAAAAATATTGATTTGACTATTATAGTAAAAAATGTCTTTTTCCAAAATATAAATAAACATATAAAAACTCCACAAAATAAATTTTTAACTATTCTCCAAAACACGACAAAAAATCCATTACATCTCCCAATACAAC
Organism: Jacaranda copaia; assembly: GCA_014898725.1. Taxonomy (NCBI): domain Eukaryota; kingdom Viridiplantae; phylum Streptophyta; class Magnoliopsida; order Lamiales; family Bignoniaceae; genus Jacaranda; species Jacaranda copaia. The sequence continues at coordinate 131,268 of JACGDI010003514.1, read as the reverse complement.
TTTTGCATTCTTCAATCTCACTTTCAACATTCACTCTCCCAAAATACATATTAAAATTATACACCAAAAAAAAAATTTTAAAAATTTGCCCTAATATAGTAATATTCCGTACATTTCGTTGTCACTCACCAACTCTTCTCCTTTTTCTTTCCCTTTTACTTTTTGTCTTTTCCTTAAGTTTTTTCCCTTCCCCCAAACACACTATTCAGGCCATTGTTTGATTTTACATTTTTGCTTAGAAAATACAATTTTAAAAATATTTAAAATATAAAATACAAATTTATATATTTGGAATAGAAAATATTAACGTTCTTTCAAATTCAGTTACTAAAATCCAAGCAAAATAATCTCATCCAACGAAAAGATATTTTGAATCTTTGAAATAATGTTTTGTCATGTATCAAATGTATTTCATTTATAATTAATAGATATTTTTATAAAAAAGGTATCTAAGATACTTAATATTTATTAATAATATAAAATACAATCTAAAACTGATCGATACAAAAAGAAAGGATGCGAAATGACGAAAAAGAATAGTTTTCTTGATTGAATAGTTTATAATAAATAGACAAAACACAGACATAAATTTATGTATACATACAAAAGGAACTTAAAGAAACCATAGACTCTCTATAATTATATGGTTAGGTAGGGGTTTTATAATTATCATGATTATTGAAAAAGTCAGGGCCGGCGCATGAACTCTATAAAAAACTGGACAGGGCATGAGAATCTTCACCATGTTGATTGCTGATCCCAACACTTTAATTTAAACAGAGTAAACATCTCGTCTATATGCATTAATTTTATGCTATTTATTTTTAGGTTATTTTCACTTATTTATGTTAAATTGGGGATAGTTCAATTAATTTAATTTATATATATATATATATATTAAAATGACCGTTCAATTAATTTAACTTATAACTGTATCCATACGTGATAAATAAATCAGAATGAAAAACCAAATATACAACTAGTGAACTTATTGGATGAAGGATTTGTGACGGGTTGGGTTTGGGTTGATTTGGTTAAAGAATTTAATATTTTTATATTATTTGTATATATATGAGGCATTCACTTTGTATGATTTGTATAAAAATATCCATTTAAAATAAAAATATGAAAGAAATGACCCACCACCCCCAAACCCAGCACAAATCACACTTTATTCTCTTCTTTTCCAACCTACTCACATTTTTCCCTTGAGAAGCTCAGCTAAACAAAGCTTTCTCAATTATATCCTCATAGTTTATGCAACCAAATGGCTTCAGCCACTGAAAACAGAGCAAAAATCACTTCTCCAGTGGATGATAATCAGTCCGAAGAAGAGGCCTGCTTATTCGCCATGCAGCTGGCTTCTGGCTCCGTGCTTCCAATGGTGCTTAAATCCGCCATAGAACTCGATCTTCTCGAGCTTATTAAGAAAGCTGGCCAAGAAGCTTCTGCTTCTGAACTTGCTGCTCAGCTTCCAACAAACAACCCCGACGCAGCCAGCACGATAGACAGAATTCTCCGCCTCCTCGCAACGTATTCCGTTCTCAATTGCAGCCTGAAAACGCTGCCCGACGGCGGCGTCGAGCGGCGCTACTCCCTCGCGCCACTCTGCAAGTTCTTGACTAGAAATGAAGACGGAGTTTCTGTGGCCCCTCTTTCGATCATGGTGCAAGACAAGGTCTTGATAGAGCCTTGGTAAGTGATACGTATGTAATTATCCGTGCAGATGAAATTGTTTATATCTAGACTCAAGATTTGTAAATTAATATAATTTTAATAATTTTTAAGTTTAATACTACTAATACAATATGTACACATACATGTATATATAAATTAATTTTTGATAGTTTGTAATTTTGATGAGCTTATTCAGAAATGACTATAATATTTATTGTTTGAGCTTAATTAAGTTCAGTTTGAATTTTCATTGAGTTAATTTGAGTTCAAAAAATCATGTTTGTTGAATTCGAGTTTAATATATATCATTCGAGGTTGAGGTTGAGATATTTTTCCCAATTCTATTCGACTCAACTTAATTGTACCTTAGCTTTATATGTAGATTTTTCATGATTATTTCATTATATTCATCTAAATATGCATAATGATGTTAGGTATCATCTAAAGGATGCAGTTCTTGAGGGAGGAATTCCATTCAACAGGGCCTATGGAATGAATGCATTCGAATATCCAGCTACAGATTCAAGATTTAATCGAATTTTTAATCAAGCTATGTATGAACAATCAACTATATTTATGAAGAAAATTCTTGAAATATACAAAGGATTCGAGGGTCTCAAATCTCTAGTGGATGTTGGTGGTGGAATTGGGGCATCACTCAAATTAATTATCTCCAAGCATCCATCAATTAAGGGCATTAATTTTGACTTGCCCCATGTTATTCAAGATGCTCCATCTTACCCGGGTATGTGTATATTTTTTTTTTCTTTCAAATAAAATCTGAGGAGTGAAAACGAAGTAGCTTAGAGTAGTCATTAATAAATTTTGAGACTTTGAACATCTTTTTGGTACTACTTACATTTTGGGTCCTTTCAGTTTGGGGGTTGCGAAGTTGTGATGAGAAATGACCTGAAAAGTCATTGGGACTGGGAAGTAGGAAAATTGCCCTTGCCCCTTAGAACTTCTCATATGTATTAACCATCAAGCCTAACTTTCCGAAACTACCTTCTTGCCAAATATTACAATCTAAAGTCAAACCATTTACAAATACTCTCATTAGTCTTTATTTTTTATTTCATAGATGAAAAATTAAGTGTAAAAGATACATTTTTAAACAAATAGTTAATTATAAATGACATACATTTGATGTTCGTACATTCATAATCAAATAAAAATATACAACTAATATAAATTGAAATAAAAAATTCAAAATACCTATTTTGAAGTTAAAAAGTTGAAAACTTGTGCAGGAGTGGAGCATGTAGGTGGCGACATGTTTGTTAGCGTGCCAAAAGCTGATGCCATTTTTATGAAGGTGAAATTGATTTTCCTACAATCACCAAGGTTTTTTTTCACATAATTTTTGTGTACAATAGTTATCTTTAATTTTATTTATTTATTGTTGGACAATAATGTTGATGTATATTTATAGAAATATTCCTAACTGGTGCGGGGACACTCATAATTATTCATTTTTATGGTGTCAAGTCCAAGCACAAATCACTCAAAATCAATACTTACAATAGGACCTATAGAGCAAAACCCACCATGAAACTTTTCATATTCATCTTGACGCATTGATAGCTTTTGGAAAGTTAGAATCGCCCTTTTGTGGTCGTGGCCATTTTATTGTATTTATCATTGCTTTTGATATTAATTTCTTTTTAAATTCTATAAATAGGTGCTTTGTAATTTGAACTACAAGCTCAGTATCAAATCGATGCTTATTCATGATTTTATATTAAATTTTTTATTCCAATATATATTTTATCTTCTATTTTATTCTATTTAAATATATTTGATTTATAATCAATTATTTTTATAAAAAAATATTTAGTATAGTTGACATATATACTTAAAGTGAATAGGAGATGAACATATTTTGAAAACGAAGATTCAATGTGCTATAATTTGAATTAGAAACTAGATATTAAAAGGTCAAGTACTTTTTACTTATTTACAACTTTTAGAATGTAGTTTGAATTACGTATTTATTCATTATAGTGTACCTGTCGAGGTATTTTTGGCGACTTTAGAGTTTTATTTTGTGGAAGACACACGAAGATTTTATATGTTGTGATATAAATCAAGGAAACTCTCTGCATAAATTAGCGACTTGTAATTTAAATTAGAAACTTGAAATTAAAAAATAAGTCTTCTTTATTTACTAAATATTATATTTCATCCAATTTTTTAACAATTGATATTTATCAGTTCTTTTTCTCTTGATAATCAATAAGCCTGAAACCAATCATTTTTTTTTTTTTTGTCTATTTGATGTACCAAAGTCTTTGGATTTAAACTAATATGTGACCATTTTGTTTCATTGTAGTGGATTTGTCATGACTGGAGTGATGCACACTGCCAAAAATTTTTGAAGAATTGTTATGAAGCACTTCCAGAAAATGGAAAAATAATTGTTGCAGAAGCTATTCTCCCAGAGGACCCAAACAGTGGGCTGGCTTCAATGAGGGCAGTCATAAGTGATGTGATTATGTTGGCTTATAATCCAGGTGGGAAAGAGAGGACAGAAAAGGAATTTCAGGCATTGGCTAAACAAGTTGGCTTTAAGCAACTCATCAAAATTTGCTGTGCTTTTAACATTTGGATCATGGAATTTCATAAATGAAGAGGGTATACTTGTGGGCTTTTAAGAGATGGACTTGCGCTTATTTCAAGTGGGAAGAAAGTACAAAAATAAAATTTTATCGCATTACTTTTTCCTTTTTTCTCTTTTGAAAAGAAATATTGTTGAATGTGATTGAGTATCATGAAAAATAATGTAATAGATGTATGAGTTGATAAATGTGTTTTAATGTTATAGATATTTTTAAACTTTCTATTATTGTTGAAAGTTGTTTTGAGTGAATAGGGTAGTGTTTGGGCTAATTCGACCATAAAGGTCGAATGATCCAACATTAATGTTCTTCCTAGGTTGAGATATGCAACTAATAACAAATATAAGACTAACCGAGGTGCCCCCGACTAAGGCACTCCAACACTCAAGATAGTACTGGTAGAGTGAGATAATCGAGCAACAGAGTAAGAGCATGTATTGTATACAGCATCCCTGGAGAGTGGTTAGCAATGAGGTATTTATAGTCTTCTTCTAGTGGGTGATATGTCTAAGATGGCCCTATCAAGTGTAGAGGGCTCTTGTCCTTGATTGAGGGTTGTTGGTCATTTCCAATCCTAGTACCATTTCAGGTGGCATCATTTCCTACTTTCCAGGGTGAATAATACTCTAGGGGTCCGCTTCTCTGCCAGAGTAGGTGGCAGAGTCTATACTGGGTGGTACACGCCATTAATGCGATGGCATGTTATCTGTCAGAGCATTGAATATGAAAAGAATGAGTCAGCGCCGGAGTGAACACTCTAATCGACAATCATTAACCAGATAAGGCGGTTGACCAGAGGGATGGCTAAATAAATGAAGTGGCTTGAAGCCTCCCATTGGGTACGATCGAGAATAATTTACTCGATCGAGCGGTTGTGGTTGAGTGACCCAGCCCAATTAGGCCTGAAAGCACTATTGAGCTTTGAATGTTAAGTGGGTCTAGAAACCCTCTCTAAAGTCGATAGCTTGTTGGGCTGGACCTGTTGAGTTATCTCATATCATGAGTCCTCCCCACTCACAGTCTTGATTGAGCTTGTCAATGGGAAGAAGCATGGAATAGATAACTGAATGACGATTATGTAGATTCAACTAGGGTTTATGAATTCTCAATCGGGGTTTTTGAATACTCGATCAAGGTTTTGCTCATTTAAAACGTTAGTTACATCACAGTGTACGAAACACCAAACGGCAGCAGTGTAATTATTCTTGTCGCTTAGATTGCCACATCCAAATGCCTATAAATAGGCGGGGTAGAAACATTTATTTTTCACTTTTACTGAATCTGGTCTAGTTGAGTTCTCGCTTGCAAAGTCCCTTAACCCTTTCTGTGTTTTAGAGTTTTCAAGCAACCAACTGTAAGTTCTTCTTCAAGCTTTTATTTTCCTTTATTTTGCTTTATAAAAATGTCAAGTGCATTGATAGTGAGGACACTAGGTCCAAGAGTGTGCAGTTCCAAGGGAATGTTAGGGGTGAAAGTGTGTCTGAGAGCGTATCTAAGAGTACCTCTGATAGTTCGTCGAGCGATAGCTCGACCTCCAAAAGCTCAAGTGCTAAGAGGGCTACTTTTGGGGGTGATGCTGGCCTAAGTGAAGTGCTAGCATTGCGTGGTTGATTGTTTATCCTAGACTATTATAGTGAAATAGTTTCTAAAATCTCCCTTGCTAAGTAAGTTAGAATTAGGGAGATGTACCATATTTTGGATGAATATGAACTCTTGGTGTCCGAGCCATGGGGTAGGATGCATCGACCTTCAAGGGGGTGCATAATGGTGTTTGAGAAGGGATTTAGGTGCGGCTTTAGGTTTTTCCTAGCACCAGCCATAGTCGACCTCCTGGGAGGCCTCAAGGTCTATATAACACAACTTCTACCCAACTGCTTCGCCACCATATATAGTTTTGTTGTGCTAATGCATCTGTTTGTCTAGCCAGTCTCTTTTGCCAATTTTTCCAACCCATTCCATCTGCCCATGTCGCGAAAGTTGGGTAGCACCAAAAAGTATGGGTTATATTATCTGACGACGCATCCGCATCAAAAATTTCTAGTAACCCCCTCCTCATCACATTGCCAGGAGTGGAAAAAATATTTTCTGTATGTTCTAGGGCTCAGGGAGTTTAATATTCCTAGAGGATGGTAGAGGGGGCACGCAAAATGCTGGATAACCAAATGCCCAACTAGCCCAACACTTTCATTCGAGACTTGATCGAATTTGGGCAAATTGAGGCATCAATTCTAATCGAGGAGAGATGTCTAGTGCTAGCTGGCCTGTCGTCGACTGTGCTCGACTTTCCTATAGGCGACCGACGAGGTAGAGATCTTTGTTTACTATGATAATTATAGATTTTTGTCTTTTTGCTCGATTCTAATTATTTTTATTTTTTCCTTTGTTAACAGATCGAGAAAAAATGATGGCCCGTTGTTGACAAGAAGTTTTAGCTAGAGCCCAGAGGAATGAAGAGTGTCATCGAGCGGCTGCTCAATGAGATGCACCTGTAGTGAAGCCAGCCCCCCAACCATTGCCCCAGCAATACCCCAAATTGAATAGGCGCCCCAACATACTCGATCATTAAGAGTGTTTGAAGCAGCCCTACGGGTCAAGGTAAAAGATAGATGATCTAGCAGATAGGCTCAACACCTAAAAGGACAGCGGCCAACAAAGATAAGCAGAAAGCAGTATAGTAGTTTGACTCTTTTTTGCTGACCAGCAGCGATTCATAGGCCTGAGCCAGGTTAGTGCACCCAACGCTTTAGCCTACCATTGCAATATGGTAAATATGACATTGATTATTTTCTCATCGAGTTCTTCTTTGAACCAATTATATTATTCACTAATACTCTCTGTTTTAGGTAAGCCAGCCTGGGTACCACTTTTACCGTCGATCAGATTTAGCCCTGGCGGACTGTGAGAAGTTGCGAAATGAAGGGGAGTAAGAGACCCTCAAGGTTCAGCTCGAGTCTTCCCAACTCTAGGTTGACCAGCTAACAAAGAAAGTAGCCGACCTCTGGGAGCAACTCAATGCAAAAGACCAGCAGCTAGTTGAGGCTGTCGATGAAAGGATTCGAATGGACTTCATGCTGAAGAAGGCTCACTTAGATATGCAGGTGAGCTACTCATCGATCAGTCGACTACACTACTGCGCTTAATGAGGCTCGAGTGGCATTCTCTTGACAACTCCCCACAATGCAGCAGGAACTAGTAAAATAATTCGTGCTAAGTTCGGCCTTCCAAGATGCAAGCATAGTTTTGTCCATCATTGATGCTTGTGGCACGTTTGAAAAGAAGGTAAAGCAGCTTGAGCATCTAGGCTAAGCTTTATGGGCAAAAGATAAAGACAAAATAAGCCCTGCTTTGGATGACAAGCTGCAGCCTTACCCAGAATTCGAAAAGGGCGCAGTCGATAGGGGAGAGGAGAGGGATACTATGACAAATGCTCCTATCGAGCCCATGACCAAAGCCAAGCAAAAATAGGCTGAGGTCGAGGCCAAGCTAGTTGAACTGGAGAGCGAGTTTTCCTTCACTGAGGACTTTGCCTTCCAAATAAAGAATGGTCGGTCGATGTCGTGCAGTACGTGCTACGCTCAATTAATTCCATTGGTAACATCGCGGGGCCCTCACAGCCAACTCAAGCCATTCTATCGCTTGCATCAGCTGTGCTAGAGCCTGAGCAGGACTCACAGAAAGGTGCCCAGGCCGGTCACTCCAAGGGTGCTGGGTCGAGCCAAACTTGATCTACCAACTCTTCTTTACCATTGTTGCTATTTTACTTGTTTGTTTGTTTGTTTTGTTTTTTGTTATCTTATTGTAATGGTGATTGTTATTGCAATGAATATTTCTATAAATGAAATATCATTTTGATATCTTTCTTGTTGAATGAAATCAATTTCATAGTTTTCTTGTCAAATGTAATTGTATTGTTGTGATTGTATGATTGATAAGTTGAGAACTATGTCTGTTAGCAAGAAAAACCTAACAACTTTATTGTTGATTTATGTTACTATTGAGAGATGCGCATGGTTTTGTCAAAGCACATTTAACAACTTGTTTTCACAACTTTGTAGTTGATTTTCATTATTTTATAGTCGACTTGTTGATCGACTACCAAGTCAATTGTATAGTTTGGGCTAAAAAGTCTTAAGTTGGCAATATGTAGCTACTTTTTTATTCAACTATAAGGTCTACTAGGACTTGATTTGGCAGCATGAAGTTGCTTTTTGGTCGACTACGAGGTTGACTTAAAACTTGATTTGGCAGTGTGAAGCTACTTTTGGGTTGACTTGAAACTTTATTTGGCCGCGTGAAGTTACTTTTGGGTCGACTACGAGGTTGGCTAGAAACTTGATTTAGCAGTGTGAAGCTGCTTTTGGGTCGACTACAAGGTCAACTTGAAACTTGATTGAGCAGTGTGAAGCTGCTTTTAGGTCGACTATGAGGTCGACTTGAAACTAGAAGTGATGTGATGTAGATGTAGTTGTGACAATACAAACAAATGGTAACAGTGTTGCTAGAACTTTATTTATATCACAAAATATGAGAATGATTACAATATGCTTTTATATGTAGAATTTCTTGAAGTTGATGGCATTTCATGGGTGAAGGAGCTCATCCTCATCAATATTAGCAAATCGGTAAGCATTATACTTTGATACCTTCACAACGGTATAAGGTCTCTCCCAGTTCGGGTCAAGTTTGCTAACATTCTTGGATACTTCCACTTTTTTGAGAACAAGATCTCCCACCTTAAAGCGGCGTAGCCTGACTGTTTTATTGTAGTTGTCTGCCATATTTGATCTATAGTACTGCATGGTGTTGTAGGCTTCTTGCCTTCACTTATCGATAGTCTTGAGGTCAAGCTTTCTTTTTGATGTGTTTCTGAGCAAGTGGAAGTGAATCACTCGAGCTGTATGTTGTATGAGTTCTGAGGGAATGATTACGTCGAACCAATGGACCAAACTATAAGGGTTGTGACCTGTGGCTGTACGGGGAGTTGTCCTGTATGCCCACAACACTCTTGGGAGGTCGTCAGCCCAACTCAAGCTAATATCTTATATCCTGACTTTCAAATGATCGAGGATTGTTATGTTTGTCACCTCTGTCTAGCTGTTCAACTAAGCATTATCCACTGAAGTAAAATGTTAGGTGATTCCCAAGGCCTCACACCAACCTTTGGGACTTCTGCTCTGCAACTAGGTCTCATTGTTTGAAATGATGATCTTAGGTAGGCTAAAACGACAAATAATATTTTTTCAGATGAAACTCTTAATGGCCGCATTAGTAATCTTTGGGACAGCTTTAGCTTCGATCCACTTGGTAAAATACTCGATCGCAACAATTATAAACTTTTGTTGACCCGTTGACTTTGGCAGTAATCCTAAAATGTCGATCCCCCACTGGTCGAACGGCCAAGAAATTTGAACATTGACCATGGGTGCGGCAGGTTGATGAAAGAGGTTCAAATAAACTTGGCATGATGGACATTTTTGAGCAAAATCAACAGCATCTTTCAATAATGTCGGCCAAAAATATCCATACCTAATGATTTTATGCGCAAGGGATCTTCCCCTAAAATGGTTCTCTCATATGCCCGCATTGATATCTTGCAATACGTCATGAACCTAGTTGGGATCCAAACACCTTAGAAGCAATCCAAAGATCGACCTCTTATACAATTGGCCATGCTCGTCGAGCACAAACTTGACAGCTTATTCTTGAAGGCGATAAGCCTCATTTTTGTCTTTAGGGACTGTGCCATGACTCGAGTAAAATTGTGAACTTGACTAAATTTGAAGTAAATTTAACATTGACCATTGATTGAGGGTTGACGAGTGTAAGGTATAGATTATAACTGCATTTATTGGCACGTTTTCATATTCCCCTTCTCAACATTAACAAGTAATATTAGGTATTTTTTTAAATATATATTTGATTAATCATTTCAACCAGCTCCATATTTTCATATCATCCTCATCTTTGATTAATTCAATTAATCGTGAATTGGAATATTTTAATTTTGAGAATATGTAAGAATGAGTACATACGATTAATTTTGGTCTAAAAATAAACTTCAACAAAATTTTAACAACTTGTATACGATATAAATGCTACTTTGGAATGTGTCTATTGATAACCATTATTTTAGAAAATCCTAAGCAAATTGCTGCTTCTATTCCACTTTATCTTTCTCCATGATTTTAAAATGAGGCAACTTTTTCTTTTTCTCCTTTTTTGAAAAATAGATTATGAAAGAAAATCAATTTTCAAACATTAAATTGCATTAATATTAAAAATTTTAAATTCCACGCTAATTTTTAAAAACAATCTCAAGAAACTGAAAGTAGGGTATGACTGACAAGTGTGTGTTGATTGACTGTTAATAGCCACCATTCGTCAAAAAGTTTGATAACACTAAATTAAATTACGTAATAAATATAATTTTATTGAATTAATGCAATCTTGAAACCTATTTTTTCAAATGTCAACAAGAGAACATTCGGTCAATTAAAATAAACTTTTGGTGATAAGATCTACGGAACGAACATTTTGTTTGGATTGGTTGTCTTTCTTGAATTGCAGATTAATTGTATGGATAAATTTTTTGAGATAAATAATTATCTATACTATTAATAAAACTTCTATCCCCTTTTTGGTGTGTTTTTAGATGAATTGCCTACAAAGTCCCCACTTCTTTTTTTCTTATTTCTAATAACTAGAAGTTATACAATAACTACCATTTATAATTCACATATTTTATATCTATAATTGTCATTTTATCATAAATTTTTAATTTTTATTTATGAAAAGATAAATTTATATATTAAAATTATTAAAACAAAATGACATTATATAAAAAATAAATAAATATTGTTGTTATATAAAAATATTGTAGAAATTTTAGCACATGCATTGAGTGTGCCAACTTACTAGTTCAAATAAAGATTTTACTGATAAAAAAAGAATATAAGTGGTGAGATATTATGTGATAATATAAAGTTGTCACAAATAATGTATATAAAGTGATAAAAATCTTATTTTATCACAATTATTTCACAAGTTTAATAATGATAAAATTGATACCTAACTTGTTAGCATTTGTTAGTAATAACGTACATGTATAGCAATAATAATATCTTATTAAAAATTACATTGTCAATTTTTTTTTTGTTTCACTAAGTTACGTTGGCAATTATCTTAATTGAGGCCAAGAGGCAAATTTTCTTTTTTTGGTATTTAAAATAAATACGAGAGTGTTCTGATGTTTTAATTTCGTCTTCCCTTTTGGCCTTTTTGACTTAATTTGCAACTATTTTTCTTCCATTATGTAAAACAAGCATCACATCTTTTTTCTTGCATCACTAAATTAAATAGAAGATCTAAACAACCAGCTCTATAAAAACCCTCCTCCATCAACTTCCGCATTTCATCACTCAAAAATCCTACACCGGAAAAATAAATCAATCAACAAACAAATAAGTGAAAAGAATTAATGGATTATTCACAAGAAGAATCCTTTTCGTTCGCCTTGCAACTCGCCGGCGCTTCTATACTCCCCATGGTTCTCAAATGCGCTATAGAGCTCGACCTGTTTGAACTAATCAAGCAAGCAGGCCCGGCCGGCGCCTTTGTTTCTCCGGCGGACCTCGCCGCCCAGCTGCCTACCGCCAACCCCACGGCGCACATAATGCTCGACAGACTCCTCCGCCTCCTCGCCAGCTGTTCTATTCTGAATTGCAGCCTCAGAAAGCTGCCTGACGGCGGCGCCGAGAGGCTGTATTCTTTCATTTCATAAACTGGTAGTTTTATCATTTAATCTGAAATTATTTTTCAATTGGAACAAAATAAATAAATAATATGATACACCCCTCCACTTGGTCGAAATTATAATATCTTCGCTCTTTTTGGGAAAAACTTTGAATTGGAAGGAGATTTTCAGTTTTTTTTGTTTTTTTTTTTTTCAATTGCTTTTCTCATATTAGGAAATAGAAATGTAAGATAAGTTGGGTTGGCACATGAGTCTCATAAATCAATTTGATTATAGCTCGACTCCAGTTTAAAAAATTCGAGTTCAAACTTTATAATAAGCCGAGCTCAAGCCTTTACTTAGCTATTCAAAAGCTCGTGAGCGTTTTCTATTTTAAAATATTTTTATATATTAATAATTTACTTATTTTTATTTTTAAATACTTTCTATATATTAATTAAAAAATATTTATATTAATAATTTTTTTTTCTATTTTTAAATATTAAATAACTATTATATATATTTTATTGAGTTGAGCTGAGTTCGAACTCAAGTTCAGCATTTTGGACAAAAAATTATTTTCAAACTCAACTCATTTACATCTCTATTAGGAAAATTTTTCTCTTTTTTGAATTTAGACAAGCCTCTATTTATTATTGTTGTTGTTATTATTATTATTATTATTGTTATTTCATTATTTTATTTTATTTTATTTTTTAACCATAGTAGATCTCAAGAAAAAGGCATCACCTTAATTAATTGGTCGATGGAAAGCTAACTTGGCATGAATGTCGGATTAGATTCTTCTTGGAAGAAGTGAGAGAGCGAGGGAATAAATCTAAATCTAAATCTAAATCTAAATCTATATACATGTGCAGAACCACATGGACAGAATCACACCCCTTCAAAATTTTAAAATCTAAATATAGTATGTAAATTTTATCATCCAGCCATTCATAAAATTGTCCTTCATCTAATTGCTTGTAATTTACCTTTCGAGATAAATAAAAACATATTTATATTTTTGATAATATAATTTTTCCTTCAAGATATAAAAAAATAAAAATAAAATAAAAGTAAAATCATGACTCCGTCCCTATTTATAAAAAGCTTCATTATACCTATACTATTTTTAACTGAAAATACGCTCCTTAATTAACAAAACTGCTTTTTATATTATGTAGAAAATTTTCATTTTTATCATTCTTTATAAAATTAAATTTTTTGGCTCCATCCCTTTTAATTCGCATGCCAACACCTATCACACCTCCATTTAGGGCTGTAAATAGATATTCAAAAATTTATTTACTGTTAGCATTCGTATCCGTTTATACAAAACTTATTTGCATCCGTTTTAAGTAGATATCATCCGTATTCAATTAGTAGATATTTGATTATAAATGGATACGGATATGGTAAATGCATATCCGATCAGTTTAATATCCACTCCGAATATATATTTATTTAATAATATATTATTTATATTTTTTAATAAAAATCTCATAATCCATATATGTATATATGTAAATTATAATTGAAGAATTAGGGGGAAAAAAGAATAAATTTAAAAAATTATTGTAATATAGAGAAAAAATTTGAAGAATAAAGTTAATCAACACAATTATTATTGGTTGATTTTATAATTAATATATTTAAATACCATTATTATTAATAAGTACTGATAATCAATTATAAAGTCAATTATTAAATGAAAATTATGCCATTTGTTTGATTGCTTTCTTTTGAATGAAATTATATAATTCCTTCTATTAATTAAAATATATATATTTGCTATAGGATTTAGATTTATGTATTTGGATATTTCTAAATCGATATTTAAATAATTATCACTAAATATGGATATAAAAAATCATTTAAATACGGATAAATTTAATAAAATATGAATGATTATAATCGAATACGGATATATTCAAATTCGACCGATATCCGACGAATATGAATTCGGATATCATTTTTTAATATCCATCAAATCCCTATCTGTATCCAAATATTCAAAAAATTAAGCGGATACAAAAATAGAAACAGAGTATCCAATTCATTTAACATCTATTTACACCTCTACCCTCATCAAGTCACATTATATCATCTAAACTAATCATAAGAAGATAGGGTTTTTAATCATTAATTTGACATGCTAAACAAAATCACAAGGTAATATTAGAAAAAACTCCAAAAAAATAAAAAACAAAGTCACAAGGTGGATACCCCTTCTTATTTACCAATTGGGTTAAAGGGTGATTTGGCTGCCCTAGTTACCTAATATACCAACTCTTTCATATGTTCTTGTCAAAATATTATGTTAGATCTAATTTCATAGATTAAGTATTATTTGAGTGAATTTTACTTAAATTTAGTACAATAGTCTTTATTTTTGTATGAGATGAGCTTTGAAAAATATCAGCAATTCTCTCAATTAAATTCAAAGAGATCCACAGCGTTCAAAGTATTCTTTACAAAACTTATATATTTTGGCGTTTGATTTGAGATTAAGATGCGAAGCCCTCAAATTGATATTATTTCTTTAAATTAAATTTAAAGAGACTCATGACATTTAAGACATTTTTTGTGGAGCTTATTAAATTCAAAATCATATTTGAAAGAGAAGAATAAGAGGATTAGATTGGAAATTAAATCCATAGTTAATTAATAAATTTTAATTTTATTTTATTTATGCAATTTTTTTTTGTCTTGTAATTTTAATTTGCTGACAAATTTTTTTACGCTTATAGACTTGTTATGTAATTTTCCACGTTTGATGAGCTCAAATGTATTGTTAACATATTTGTGACAATTAAGCGAATTTCAACTTTTTTGAAACGTGTGGAGGTACTATTAACTTTTACTTTTAATTTTCTAGGGAGAAAATTAAAAATTAAAAGTAACTATAGACTAATTTTTGCAATTTTTTGGTACAATTTGCTGATATTTTTAAATATTCTCAACCTTTACTAAATTAGCAAATTTCTTTCTTTTTGAAAAACAAAAATTGTTGCAAAAATTCACTTCATATAACACAAAATTGTTATTTCTTACTTTGATTTACGCCGTTGAAAATATTTCCACATTATTTCTTTTTTGAAAAAAAAAATTGTGCCCATATATTTTTCATTACAAATATTTGAAAAAAATTTATTTAATTCTTTTTTATTTTTTAATTAAATTTTCGATGAAATTAACTGCAGCAAATGCAAAATGTTGACTTTATTTGACCATTTATTTTGGGACGATTTTTGTAACGGCGTTTTCATCGCAAAGTTCAACGAAAAATATTGCGAGAGACAATTATCCATCTAATTCCTTTCGTTTCTCTAGTAATCTATAATTAATTTTTTTTATATAAAAATATTTTTGACACACTTGACATATAATTAATGGTCAATTAGAAAAAAAAAATTCTAAACCTATTTTCATTTTAGTGTTCAATCCCCATTTAAATTTTTACATACTAAACTCCTTACTTTTTCACAAAACTTATGAATCACTCCCCATTTCTTTTTGAAAGACTTATATACCCTTTGTCGTTGAAAAAAACAACAAAAATATTTGAAAAATGCATTTTTTTCTTCAAGAAGATGCTTTTCTTTTTTTTTTTTTCCTGAAACAGACGACTTCTCCAAGTGGCCAAACAAACAGACACAAAACCATTCAACTGCTATTGACACTAGAAGAAGAAGAGGAAAAAGAAAAGATATCCAAATTTCTGCTATTTTTCAACAACAATGGAAAGAGAAACAACGGTAACAAAAAGAAAAGTACAAAAAGAAGTGAGCAAAAGAAATAAAGGATTGTTATTTGCACTTATAGTTTTAAATGTCTGTGATTTTTTAGCGTTACACTTATTTCTTGTCTATTTTCTCATGTTTACGATTTTTATTCCTTTTTTAATTGTTTAACACTTGAACTCATTTGATATATATGATTTTTGTTGTGAAATGAAAAGTTTTTGATTTGTAGTTGAAACGCATGAAAGTTGTACTTTACCTTCTTGGGATTTATACTTCTTTTTACCTGAAATTATATAGTGAAATTATCTAAAAGTGGTAGTATATTATTTGTAGTACAAAACATTCAATCTTGCAGCACACATTAGGCAAAAGTATAGTATATAATCTAAGTACTTGCAGTATATTTTAGAAGCAACTGTTATACAAAATATTTAAGTTTGCAATATACATTAAATGAAAGTGTAGTATATAATCTATATATCTGTAGTATATTTAAGAAGCATCTATAGTATAAAAACATTCAATCCCGCCGTATATATTAACTAAAAGTGTAGTATATAATCTATGTATCTATACTATGTTTTAAAAGCAATATGATGGAAATGAAGTACAAACGTAGAACAAACAAAGTGTAAATGGTATTATGTTAAAGTACACCTCA
The DNA here is from genome assembly GCA_014898725.1 of Jacaranda copaia. Taxonomy (NCBI): domain Eukaryota; kingdom Viridiplantae; phylum Streptophyta; class Magnoliopsida; order Lamiales; family Bignoniaceae; genus Jacaranda; species Jacaranda copaia. The sequence goes on along the minus strand of JACGDI010003514.1, from coordinate 114,834 downwards.
ATTCAATTGAAATCAAGTAGTGAAATTGAAAAAAATATGATGGAAATAAAGTACAAAGGTAGAACAAATAAAGTATAATTGGTGTTACTTAGAAGTACACCTCATTTAAATTGAAATTAAACAATGAATTTGAATACAATATGATAAAAATGAAGTACAAACGTAGAATAAACAAAGTATGATTGGTGTTACGTTGAAATACACCTTATTTAAATTGAAATCGGACAGTGAGTTTGAGTATAATATGATAAAAATGATGTACAAACGTAGAACAAATAAAGTATAATTGGTGTTACATCAAAGTACACCTCATTTAAATTGAAATCGGACAGTGAATTTGAATACAATATGATAGAAATGAAGTACAAACGTAGAATAAACAAAGTATAATTGGTGTTACGTCGAAGTATACCTCATTTAAATTAAAATCGATCAGTAAATTTGAGTACAATATGATGAAAATGAAGTACAAAAATAGAAAAAACAAAATATAATTGGTGTTACATTGAAGTACACCTCATTTAAATTGAAACTGAACAGTGAATTTGAGTACAATATAATAGAAATGAAGTACAAACGTAGAACAAACAAAGTATAAATGGTGTTATGTTAAAGTACACTTCATTTAAATTACAATTGGGCAATGAATTTGAGTACAATATGATCGAAATGAAATACAAATGTTGAACAAATAAAGTATAAATTGTGTTATGTTGAAGTACACCTCAATTCAATTGAAATCAGGCAGTGAATTTGATTACAATATAATGAAAATGAAGTATAAATGTTGAAGAAACAAAATATAAATGATGTTATGTTGAAGTACACCTCAATTTAATTGAAATCGGATAATATATTTGAGTACAATATAATAAAAATGAAGTACAAACGTAGAATAAATAAAGTATAAATGGTGTTATGTATTCAAAGTATAAATGATGTTATGTTGAAATATACGTCAATTCATTTAAAATCGGACAATGAATTAGAGTACAATATGATGAAAATGAAGTATAAATATTGAAAAAATAAAGTGTAAATAATGTTATGTTGAAGTACACTTCAATTTAATTAAAATCTGATAGTGAATTTGAGTACAATATAATGAAAATGAAGTACAAATATAAAACAAATAAAGTATAAATTGTGTTATGTTGAAGTACATTTATTGCAATTGAATAATTAGTCTCCAATAATTATAGTGATGGTCAAGTACAATATTTTGAAATTATCAGATCAGGTAAAGTACATATTTGTATGGGTGATAGGATCGATATTATCATCAAATGTTAATTTGTTTACATCTTTGCAAGCATAAGTATTCTTTATATTACTATGATTGTTAACATCATTTGTTGAACACTAGTGGTTAATACTTTAAAATTTTAATATTATTTTATTCATATGATAAATATTACACACATTTTTAGAGTTTGGTTATTAATTACTAAGACTTAAAAAGCAAATCATGAAACAAATTTTAATTTAATAATATTAGTAAAAATATTAAGGAATGAAGTACATAATAGCCGAAATGAAGTACAAAAGTTATGACATCAAGTATAAATCTATCAAATTGAGGTACAAAAACACTGATATCTCGGACAACATGAAAAAATGCTAATTTTACTCTAAATCAAATACATAATTGCCAAAATAAAATACAATTATCATGAAATCAAAAATAATTTTCCCAGATTGGGGTACAAAATAACTGATATCTTAGACAACACGCAAAAATGCCAATCTCATGCTAAATCGAATACATAATTACCAAAATGAAGTATAATTTTCATGTAATCAACTATAATTCTCCCTAATTATGGTACAAAATAATTGATATCTCAGACAAACGGCTATCATTTTTTTGTTGTCATTTTTCTTATATTTAAATGACCGCAAAGTAGACATCATATAATCTTTAAGCATAATTCTGAACTCTTGAACATCCTTAAATGTTTGACTAGGGGTGTTCATTCGATACAAACCAAACCGAAACTTCAATTAACCATTCGGTTCGGTTAAAATCAATTTTTTTTCGTTTTAGTTCAGTTAAAAGTTAAAATACTGAATTTTTAATATTAATATTAATATTAATATATATTATATATTAATATATATTTATATTATTAATAATCATTGTATATTATTTATTATATATACAATATAATATATCTTAATATTATATATTAATATTCAATTCATTAATTCTATTCGGTTTGGTTCGATTAACAAGTACAAACAAATTAAAATTGAACCGAATATCGATTTTTTTAAAAAAATAACCAAATACCAAAATTTCGGTTTCAATTCGGTTCAGCTGATTTACCGAACTATGAATACCCCTTTGTTTGACCCTCTCCATATATGCAATTCCTCCATGCGTCAATTGAGTTGCCAATTAAAGCCAATTCATTATATGATGCATTGGTCGAACCAATTTTCTCCTCAACTGCATTCCCTGAGGTTAACAAATAAAATACAATTTTTAGATAATTCATTAGTGGAACACTTGAAACTTAAATAATAGATTCAGATAACTGAAATACAAGTTTAGATAAAATAAAATACAATTTCAAAACACTTAAAGTATAGAAATTCAATAAATATAGTACATGTTTAGGTAAAATAAAGTATAATTTTAGAAAATAAAAGTACAATTTTATATAAAGAGATGTACAATTTTAGAATACTTGAAGTATAAATCCTTAGTAATTGCAGTACAATTTTTAATAATTAGTAGAATACTTGAAGTATAAAACTCAAATAATAGATTCAAATAACTGAAATATAAGTTTAGATAAAAGAAAGTACAATTTCTGAACACTTGAAGTATATAACCTCAATGAATAGAGTATAGATTTAGGTGAAATGAAGTGTAATTTTAGAAAATAGAAATACAATTTTAGATAAAGTGAAGTACAATTTCATAACACCTAAAATATAATACCTTAGCAATTTCAATACAATTTTTTATAATTAGTAGAACACTTGAAGTATAAAACTTAAATAATAGATTCAAATAACTTAAATACAAGTTTAGATAAAATGAAGTACAATTTTGGAACACTTAAAGTATAAAACTTCAATGAATAGAGTACAAATTTAGGTAAAATAAAATATAAAATAAAGTATAATTTCAAAAAATAGAAGTATAATTTTAAATGAGGTGGAGTATAATTTTAGAACGCTTAAAGTATAAAATTCTTGCAATTGCAATATAATTTTGGATAATTAATAAATAGAATACTTAAAAATAGAACTTCAAATAGGGTACAGGTTTAAATAAAATGAAGTATAATTTCAGAAAAAAAATATAATTTTAGATAAAGTGAAATATAATAAATTCAGCTAATTGAATTATAGGTTTAGATATAATGAAGTACAATTTTGGAACATTTGAAGTATAGCTCTTTAATGAACAGATTACATGCTTTTTAAAATGAGGCGAGTATAATTTCAAAAATTGAAGTACAATTTTACATATAAGAAAGTACAATTTTAGAATATGCAAAGTATAAAATCCCCGCAAAAGAAGTATAATTTTTTATAATCAATAAATAGAACATTTGAAGTGTAGAAAATCAATGAATAGAGTGCATATTTTGGTAAAATAAAGTATAAAATGATGTATAATTTCAGCAAAAAGAAGTACAATTTTAATAATGTGAAATATAATTTTTGAACATTTGAAGTACAAAACCCTAGCAACTGCAGTACAATTTTTGATAATCCATTAGTAGAACAATTCAAGTATAAAACTTAAATTATAGAGTACAATTTTATGTGAAATGAAATATAATTTTAGATAACTGGACTACAAATTTGTATAAAGTGGAGTAGTTTAAGTATAAAATCCTAGCAATTGCAGTACAATTTGAGATAATCATTAAATAGAATACTTGAAGTATAGAAAATCAATGAATAGAGTACAAGTTTAGGTAAAATGAAATATAAAATAAAGAAGTATAATTTTAGAAGAAAACGAAGTACAATTTTAGATAAAGTGAAGTATAATTTTCAAATTTTTGAAATATAAAACCTCAGAAACGGTGGTACAATTTTTTATAACAGTTTAATTGAATACTTGAAGTATAAAATTTAAATAATGGTGTACAATTTTTGTCAAATGAAGTACAATTTTATTTGTAATGAAGTATAATATAGAACTCCCTAAAATAGAGAAGGATTTTCAAATAAACGGTGTACAATTTTATAATTTTTGATGTACAAAATTTTACAAACTGTTGTACAGTTTAGATTTTATGGAAGTATTACCTTAAAACGTCACAGCTCTTCTTGGCACTACTGCTTAATTCATCCTTTTAATTTACCAGAATGTTAACAATGTTTATCTTTAATGTCAAATGCAGTAAGACCATATTCAGAACATCTTCGTCATCAGTCAATGTCATGTACAATCTTTGATATGGAGTTATGTATCGCAAACTGAAGAGTTCGGCGTTGATTTCACTCCATTTTCTTGCGAGATTAATGTACATATCCATTAAAGTCGTAGTATCCTTAATGGACATTATATGGAGCTGGTCTTTGTAGCAATAACTTTCCAACAATTGATTGAACACTCTAACTTCACTACTGGTTGACATTATTGAAAAAATATAAAAAACTCAGAAGCAACTGAGAAGATGAAGAAACCCAAAAATAATGAAGATTAAACCATAAAATGATGAAAATGAAAAGAGAAGAAGATAATGCAGATGCCGGGTTAATGGTTGTTTCTCATTTCTACCGTGGAGCTGCTTGCGTTTTTTCTGTTCTTTCTATTTCGGGAAATGATACTGATATTGGTAAGGTTTACTGTTGTCTTTTATTTATGATAAAGAAGTGAAAAAAAAAATGAGTGAAAAATATTGCACTTAAGGGCATTTTTGTAAAATCAGGCGAGTAGGAAGTAAACTCTAAAATCTTACAAAATTAGGAAGTTCAGTGTAAGAAAAATTAAGTAAAGACTAATCACAAAATTAGAAAATGATTTTGTTACTTTTAAATAATTCTCCCTATAATTAAAATGAAACGAAAGATGAATGTGGAATACATTAAATAAAAAAATCAAACGACTGGCTCTATAAAAACCCTCCTCCATCAACTTCCACATTTCATCACTCAAAAATCTTACACGGGAAAAATAAATCAATCAACAAACAAATACGTGAAAAGAATTAATGGATTATTCACAAGAAGAATCCTTTTCATTCGCCTTGCAACTCGCCGGCTCTTCTATACTTCCCATGGTTCTCAAATGCGCCTTAGAACTCGACCTGTTTGAACTAATCAAGAAAGCAGGCCCGGCCGGCGCCTTTGTTTATCCAGCGGACCTCGCCTCCCAGCTGCCCACCACCAACCCGACGGCGCATATAATGCTTGACAGACTCCTCCGCCTCCTCGCCAGCTGTTCTATTCTAAATTGCAGCCTCAGAAAGCTGCCCGACGGCGGCGCCGAGAGGCTGTATTCTTTGGCTCCGGTTTGCGAGTTCTTGACGAAGAATGATGATGGAGTTTCTCTGGCTCCTTTTGTGCTCCTGTGCCATGATAAAGTCCTGACAGAAAGCTGGTAATTTATAAGTTTTTCATTTCATAAATTGGTATATTTATCATTTAATTTGAAATCATGTTTCAATTGGACAAAAATAAATAGGTAATATGACATATTTCTACACTGATTTAAATCTTCTATTCCATTCTTTATTTTATTTCATAAATATATAATATGTAATAAATATTTTTTTATAAAAATAATTAATTAAAAATTAAATATATTGAATATAATTAAAATAAATTAAAATAAAAAATAAAATAGAGAATCAAAGTACTTTGATCAAAATTGTGACACTTTCGCTTTTTTTGGGAAAGACTTTGAGTTGAAAGGAGACTTTCATTTTTATTTTTTTTTCACTTGTTGTTTTAATTGTTTTTCTCGTACTAGAAATTTTTTTCTCTTTATGGATCTAGACGAATTTTTATTCATTTATTTATTTTTTAACATAGTAGATCTCAAGGAAAAGAAATAACCTTTATTGGTCAATGTAAAACCAACTTAATTTGAATATTGAATTAGATTCTTCTTGAAAGAAGTGAGAGAGAGAGCATAGAGTTGATTCAGGAGTCCACCCTCAAATCTAGATCTATATATAAGTGCAAAACCACATGGGTGGTTGAGATAAGTAATCACACCTCTTCAAATTTTTGAAATCTAAATATGATTATAAATTTTATAATTTTATCATCCACGAATTCATAAAATTGCCGTAAATTTCATTGAAAATATGTAATTTACCTTTTCAAGATAAATAAAAATATATTTATATGTTCAATAATTTAATTTTGCCTTTAAGATAAACAAATCCTGACTCCATTTCTATCTATAAAAAGCTTCATTATGTATTCTATTTTTAATCGAAATTATGCTCCTCAATTAACAAAATTACATTTTATATTTTGTAAAATTTCATCTTCATCATTCTTTTTAAAATTAAGTTATTTTGGCTCCATCCCTGTTTAATTCACAATATATACCTATCACACCCCAATCAGGTCACTTCAAATAAAAAATGAAGTAGAGAATGAAATAGACAATTTAAACCACATATTATATCATCCAAACAGATTATAAGAAGGTAGATGTTTTAATCATTAATTTGATATGCTAAACAAAGTCACAAGGCGGACACGCCTTCTTATTTACCAATTAGGTTAAAGGGTGATTTGGCAGTCCTAATTACCTAATATACCAACTCTTTCATATGCTCTTGTCAAAATATTATGTTAAATCTAATTTCATAGAGTATTAATTCATTGAATTTTACTTTAGTTTAGTACAATCGTATTTATTTTTATTGTCAACGTATGTATGCGACTAGGAAAGTAAACAAGCTAGCTTGCTTGCATTTTAAAAATGGTAGCCTCGCTGCCTTTCCTACCTTTTGGGATTTATGTGAATGATCGTGACAGTTTTTTAAATCCTATTTGATTTGATTAGATAAAAAAAGCTCATTCTGACTTAGTTTTCTTTTTGAATTCTGAGATTGAGCCAATTAATTTTAAGATCTTTATTGGATGAACTTGTAAACAATTCTTATTTCGATCATTTCTCTAAATAAATTCATAGAATCATGTATCTTGAATTACACATAGGTACTGCCTTAAAGATGCCATTCTCGAAGGTGGAATTCCCTTCAACAAAGCCTATGGAATGAATGCATTTGAGTACATTGCAACAGACCAACGGTTTAATAGGCTATTTAACCAAGGAATGTCTAACTCTACCACCATCTTTGTGAAGAAAATTCTTGAAAAATATAATGGATTTGAGGGCCTCAACTCTCTGGTGGATGTTGGTGGAGGAACAGGGGCAACACTTGACATGATCATTTCTAAATATCCATCTATTAAGGGCATAAATTTTGACTTGCCTCATGTTATTGAAGATGCTCCATCCTATCCAGGTTATTTCTTCTGCTATTTTTTAATTTTATTTATTTATTATTTAAAAAATTTTATTTATACACACGCATGTTGAATGTTCGTTAGATTGAAACCTATAATTTTATATTTTATGTGTGTAACTAATATTACTGAAACAAGAACCACTCAGTATTTCAATTATTTATTTTTGCAACGGGTTAGTAGACTTTGACATTTTCAACATTTATTCCTTGAATGCATGCAACGCAAAAAATAGACATGAATTTATCATCAAAATATGACGCAAAATTTGAATTAGGATATTTGTTTTGGTTGAGTCGATTTTACTTCTTTCTTGGTTTACTCTCTTTCTTATTCTTCATTTTTCTAATTATTTTGCCTTTGAGAGACTATAATTATTACAGTGATGGTCTAAACAGGTGTGGAGCATGTTGGTGGAAATATGTTTGTTAGTGTGCCCAAAGGAGATGCTATTTTCATGAGGGTGAGCTACATACACTTAAAATTAAATAACCTGCATTGTTTACTTTTATTAGATTATTAAGTTGGATGTACTATTTTATTCAATATGATAAGACACATATACTACAAACAAAAATCCGTAATTATATTTTCAATCAATAGGAAATGGTTCGTTCAAAGATAAATATAAGTAGTGACACATGTCCAAATTGTCCAACCAACCAGAAGTAAAACATGTCATGTATGTTTGGAAGTGTTATAGCCCATTAAACTATGAATGTGATGGCTAAAATTGTGTAATATATTGTTTAAATAATTCTATAAATTGGTAAAATTCTAGTAATTGTTGCCATTCAATGATGCAGCGGATTTGTCATGATTGGTGTGATGAACAGTGCCTCAAAATCTTGAAAAATTGCTATGAAGCCCTCCCGCAAAGTGGGAAAGTGATTTTGTCTGAGTACATTATGCCAGAATCCCCATACACGGGGCTGGACACTCAGAATGTTGTCAATCTTGATGTGACCTTGTTGGTCCATTTCTCAGGTGGCAGAGAAAGGACAGAAGAGGAATTTCAGGCCTTGGCCAAAGGGGCTGGATTTAAAGACTTCTGCAAAGTTTGCTGTGCTCTGAACTTTTGGATTATGGAACTCCATAAATAAACATTTGCCCATCTTTTGGCCTTTTGATTTTCGGAGTTGTTGATCATTTCATTCCCGCAAAGTTCGCTATGCTCTGAACTTTTG
>JACGDI010003514.1:78927-99718 GCA_014898725.1 Jacaranda copaia | reverse complement strand
GGTGGCGCAATCTCCTATTTTTCTGAATAATCATATCAGTAGGAGAGCGTTCCTGCCTGAGTTGTTGGTAGGATTGCCAGAGTTGTTGGCAGCGGTTATATCCATTGGCAGCAGTCACATCAGCTGCCACGTGTCATCAATGCCGAGGGGTTCGACCTGTTTGACTTACACTCGAAGGTCGATTCATGTCAACTGGACTTGGGTGCCAACACTACGGAGGTGGCCCTTAGCTTGATACGGGTCGACCGCGGGATTTACCAAATGAGGTCGATACAAGTCGACCGGATAGATGTGTCTTTGGGCTTCACACGCTGTCTCATCTAAAGCTTGGCCTACTGAGTCTGCTGGATTATACTGTATCATGTTAGGCCTCATGGGCTGTTTCATCTGAAGTTGGGCCTATTGGGCCTACTGGATTATCCCATATCAATTCGTTTTCATTCTAATATTTATATGACTTAATTTTTAGATTAAGTTTAACTAGATTTCATTCACAACCTTTTAAGTTCAAGTCTTAAAGACTTAATTTTAATTCATTCTTGATTCAATTTATATTCGAATAACCTTAAGTTAATAAACATTTAATTAGAATCATAAAATTCAATTGAATTAATATTCGATACAAAATTTTACCTAATTGGATCAAATCGACACCCAATTTCAAGTGGGGAATAGCCTAAATGAGTCCAAGACACCATTCTATACAAACTAGTCCAAAATTGCCACTATGCACCACTGTCGGAGATGGAGACTGCCACCACCATCTTGTACACCTTGTCACCAATAGCAAAACCCCTAAAATAATTCTTGATTGGCCAACCAATTTGGCCAAAACAACCACGGAACCCTAATCTACTGCCGTCGTGCCACCGCGTCAATTTCTCCACCACCAGCCGTCAAAACCTCAGATTAACACCACCCATTGATAGCCCATGAGCTCATGACCAAAATCCAGTAACACCAAGTCATTTTCTGTCGCTAGAAGTGGCAGAACCACCACCTCTGTCGTGCTCTATCATCAATTTCATTTCTCGATGATTTTGCAAGTTGTTTTCAGGAGTTTCTAGTGTGGTTGAGTTCACTATGATGAGAGAAACATTTTTGTCTAATTGGTTTTGGGTTTTATGGCCATTTTTCGGTAAATCACCGTTGGGGTGTGTCTGGGGTGTTTTTTGAGAATTTGATAAAATTTTATCCTTAATCTTGTATATATAAATGTATTTTTCAGCTTATTCAATTGACCCCCCAAACTTTTGACCGCCTTCAATTTAGCCCCTAGAAATTCTAACTGCCTTCAGTTTGACCCTTGATCTTCGATTGAGTTCTTTACCTTTTAATTCTTACACATTCGCCCCTAACATTTTTATTTTTGGCCAATTAAGTCCAAATTCAATTATTTTAAAGTCCTCCAACTTTTAACTTGCCCTCATTAACCCCCCATGAACTTTATAATTTTAAACAATGAGGTCCTTCTCTTATTTCTAATTAAATCCATCGATCATAATGCTTAATTCTAAATTTTAGTTAAATAATTCGAGTTTAATCTAGCCAAACATATCGATTTTATATTTTATTTTATTTTAGAATTTCAAAATTTGAATAGATTAAATCTTAAATCAGGGTTCTCCGCCAAATCTCTCAAGAATTATTCATATTCTGAGTTCTTCTTCTCCTCATTATCTCTACCTCTAGCACCATTATCAATCTCCATATTGAGAGACCTACGCTTCCATGAACGAGGCTTGCGCTGTCTCTTCTAAGGCACAAATCCCTCAAAATCAATAATTACAACGGGACCTATAGAGCAAAACTTTTCAAGAAATTTTTTATATATATCTTGAAGCATTGGCACTTTTTGGGAAGTTTGAATTGCCCTTTGTCCACTGTATGTAGTAGGCACGGAAATAAGTTTAGTTAGATTAGGCTTTGATTTAAATAGACCAAATTTGTTATACAAATTATAAGTTCGAGTCTAACATATTATTTATGATAGGCATTTTTTTTTAGGTTAGGCTTAACTTTTTTAATAAATTCTAAAGTTTAACCTAGCCTGAAAGTTTACCTAAAAACCTACCTAAAGGCCTATTTTCTACTAAAGTTTTAATTAAATCTAAACATCACATAAATCTAAATTTTTAATATTGTCAAACTTGTAATAGACTTTGATAAGAAATAATTAAAATGATAAATAACAAATGCATAATTATGAAAGTTCACATTTAAATATAAATATTATCTCAACAAAAAAACAATCCTAAATAACACAATAGATTCCTAAAAGACTAATTAAAGATATCAAACACAATTAGTCATTTAATATTATATCACTACTATTGCACTTTTTATGTGAAAAGAAATAAACGGTTCATCCTGTTAAGCCTTGCAAGCATTTAAAAGAACCTACCTCTAATCTATTTAGTTAAAAATATTATTTTTAAAGCCTTGATCTGGCCTTTTTATTAAATGGGTTAGATCAAGGTAGGCCGCAAGTAAGTTAGGCCATAGGCACCAAACAAGAAGCTTAGCCCATTCCCATCCCTGGTACGTAATGGGCATTTTGTTGTATCTATAATTGCATTCTTAAATTTTTATAAATCAATTGTCAAATAATACTAATAACTTTGAACTGGAAACCTAGTATTAAAAACTTAATAATAAATCAACTCCTGTGATAGGTGAAGAAAACTATTTTACAACGGATAGCGCCCACAATCTGAATTATAGGTCAAGTACTTATTGAGAACTTTTAGAAATTTCAAGTTCTTTTTTTATTCACCACAGTGTGCTTAACATAGCAATTCTGGCGAGTTCAGAGATTTATTTTGTGAAGGTCATAAAAATTCTGTGAACAGTACTTGTAATAAATTGAAAGCAGTACAATCTATGAATCAATACTTATGACACAGGTCAAGAAAATTGTTCCGCACAGTTTAACGCCTATAACTTGAACTAGGAACTTGGTGTTAGAGAATTGATTTTTATTTATTTGCTGAATATTTTATTTTGTTCGATCTTTTAACAATCTCAACTTTATCAATTATTTCCTCTTCACATGATGAATACTCCCGAACCCATTAGTGTTTGTTGTGTATTCATCTATTTGACGTACCAAAGTTTTTGGATTTAGACTAATATGCGACCCTTTTTTACCACTAATGTACAGTGGGTTTGTCATGAATGGAGTGATGCACACTGGCAAAAAATCTTGAAGAATTGCTTAGAAGCATTTCCAAAAAATGGGAAAGTAATTGTTGCAGAAGATATTCTTCCAGATGATCCAAGGAGTGGGCTGGGATTAATGAGGGCAGCCATAGGTGATGTGATTATGTTGGCTTATAATCTAGGTGGGGACAAAGAGGACAGAAAAGAAATTTCAAGCGTTGGCTAAACAAACTGACTTTAAACAACTCATCAAAGTTTGCTTTGCTTTTAATATTTGAAGAATGGAATTTCATAAATGAAAGCCATGTAAGAGCTGGGCCGGGGCTTGCTTCAAGTGAGAAGAGAGGAGTTTAGGGAGAAATATGAAAAATCAATTATGTTCTCGTGAAAAATAAAATCAAATAAAATGTAATATATGCTCCCTTGTGTTATTGGCATTAATTTTGGAAAGGACGTTTAATTAAAGAAAATATTTTTTTAGCATTTTTTTAAGATGTAATTATAGCAATTGTCCTTTTCCGCCACAAAGCTAGTTGATTTACGGATTATCATGATAAATTGGCTCAAACCCTTAATCTACTTAAAATTTTTATAAGTTTAATACCAATAAAAAAATTTAATTTATTAATTTATAATAAAATTTTAAAATTGATGACTAAAACTTGAGACAAGTGGCCTTTACTTTATGTTTAGATAAATTTATGCTCTACAAAAGAAATTGATAGTCAAACAAGCGACATGTAGAGATTCACTTCTCACTCACAATTAAGAGTATCATCCCAAAACTCTAAAAAGAAATTCAATAAAAATTTGAAGGTGAATATTGAAAGAGAAATATCATATATGTAAGAAGAACAAGCTAAAAAAATTATTCAAAAGTTATTTAAAGTTAACTTGTTAGTAAGTTTTCAACTTTGAAAGACTAGGATTTAAGGATTTTTTCCCCCATATTTGGTTATTCAATAAAAGTGTAAGCATATTGTATAATTTTTAATTCATTTATTTCTTTTTCCCTCTTATATACTAGATGCAAAAGTACAACTAGGTTTGGTGGTACAATTTCTTCAAGTCAATCTACATCAAATGAACTTCTCAGTGAGCGTAGAGACTTTGGAGTTAGAATTTGTAGAGATGAGAATATTTGATTGTTTATAAAACATGATTTTTGGATAGATATGTAATGAAATGAGATACTCAAATACTTCTTGAATATGAAGGTATCTTTGTTTGTTGTGGCAGTAGTTTAATTGTTACATAGTGGTAATATTTTGTTTGTTGCTGTTTTGATACTTTGACTTCAATTTATGTATAAAACTTTGACTTCAGTGCTGCCTTTGTTTGTTTTGCTGAGTTTTGAATATTTTGTATTGAAAAAATTGCTTGTTATTGTCTTGATTTTGAGCTAATAACATGAGCATATGAATGAAATTAATTATTTTTGAGCAAACAAATGAATGATTTTTGTTAGCAGAAGTTTCAATGTTCGTGTTGCAAAAATTACATTGCGTTATAGATTTCACAATACCATTATTGGAATCAAAACTTGCAAGGTCACAAGGCTAAAAAAAATAAGCAATTTTCGTTAATTTCATGAATGACAAAAAGGGTTGTGGGGGTGTTTGAATGTTTTGATTGTAGAAGAGGGTATTTGATACCATCCCATGGTAGAAAGGTATAAAATGAATTTAACCCTACTTTAAATTATAGACCATTCACAGCGTTGTTGTCATGGAATTGAAATGATGGTCTTTGTACAATTTTTTAAAATTATTCTTGCGAACCATGATTAGACTTATATATTTATAGTAGATTTATCATGACCTTTCCGTATCCCTTAATCCAACAGCCATTCCCAACAAATCACAACCCTATGTAGACAATAGTCAAGTAGATAGCATCATCCTATTGATAAAATTTGACTTCTTGTTGCTATGCAATTGTTGCAGTAGATTTGTCATAATTGGAGGGAAATTAAGCTTTATCCTCCCACGAAAATAAAAAATGACAAAACAAATCTTCTTCTAAAAAAAAAAAGGCAGTATCTCCCCTTATGCTTTTAAAAAAACAACAAATTGTCCCTCTCCATCCTGCGGTGTAATTCACGTGTGGCAAGTATAGTTAGTTCTAGGTTTTTGCTATTCAAATGTTAATTTTGCCCCTAAACATCAACCGTTTGATGCGTTAAAAAAAATTAATGATTTAGATTACTTCTACTTATGAAAAATATAAAATAAATATAATTATTTATATATATAAATATATATTAAATATATAGTTAGATACATGTATGTATAAATATATTTATATACATATACATATACATATACATATATGATATGGAATAACCTAACAAGGCTCAACCCAAAGACACTCAACCAAACCAAAGTCACGATTTAGAGTTGCCCAATTAGCTACTAGGCCCAGCTCATTGGCAATCAACTAGGTTATCGACCAAATCCTATCCCCACTAGGCCTTTCTGCCAGTACGAATATCAACACATTGCCCAGTTGATCAGAGTATGGTCAACAAGGTCAAGAATACTCGTCCAGTGCCCAACTTGGAAGGTGTTGGAATCTAGCAAAATTCTGTCATATCGACTAGAATTTGCTCAAATGGCTCATCGATGAGTATTTCCCTCAACCTAGGAGGTCGAATAGTCGCGACCACCTCTTCTTCACATTGGGTGCTCTAATAGGCAAATGCTTCCATATTAATGATGCGTGCCACCACTAGTACCATTTTTTTTGTGCACCTCCTGTGTACCACCTTGTCCTGGGAGCTAGAAATAGCACCACCAAGAATTATACATAGGTTGGAGAAGACTTGAGGGCCCTCAATTTCCTAACTACAATGACCAAAGTAAGAGCAAATTTTTCGATCTCTAAATAGTTGTGCTCCAGGTCTTGCAATGCTTTGCTGCTATAGTAAACAAGTTGATGTGTGCCATTTCTTATCAAGACTAATACTAAACTAATTGTTGTCGATAAGACTGCTAAATAAACATGTAAAACTTCTCCGACCTCAGGTTTGGTTAGCATCAATGTGTGGAAAGTTATTACTTCAATTCGACTAGGGCCTAATCTCATTATTCTATCCATTGGAATTTTCTCACATTTTGAAGGATTTTGAAAATAGTAGGCACTTCTCGGCTAGTCGACCAATTAACCACCCAGAGCTATAATTCTATTAACTAAGTGCTAAACTTCTCTAACTATTCGAGGAGACGTGATGTCCAAAATAGCCTTGATCTTTTGTGGATTTGCTTCAATGCCCACTTTAACTGACCATATAGCCTAAAAACTTGCCTCATCTCACCCCGAACGTGTATTTATTAGGGTTACGTTTCATGCCAAATGCCCGCAATATCAAAAATGCATGGCTGAGGTTAGCTAAATGATTTTGTTCTTTTTCTATTTTGATGATCATGTCATTGACATAGACTTCCATGGTCCTACTAATTTTATTTTTGAACATAAAGTTTACAAGTCTCTAGTAGGTTGCACCTGCATTTTTAAGTCCAAAGGGCATGATCAAAAAATAATAAACACCATTGGAGACCATAAAGGAGGTCCTATCCCTTTCCTTTAGGGCCATAAAATTTGATAATTACCTTAAAATGCATCTATCATGCTCAAAAGATCACAACCAGCAGTAGAATCTACTAATAAACCTATATAAGGCAGTAGGTAAGGATCTTTAGGGCAAGTTTTATTTAGATCGATAAAATCATTACACATTCGCCATTTTTCCTTATTCTTAGGGACAAGAACTACATTACAAAGCCAACTATAATATCAAATCTCTACAATATGTCCTATCTCTAGAAGGTTGTTGACCATCTCTTCAATGATGTAGCAACTTTTAGCATTAAAGGTCCTGGTCATCTGCTTAACTGGTTTGAATGAGGAGTCCATTTTAGGCAGTAGACGATGATACTAAGGTCGATTCCTTGGAGGTCGGCAACATTCCAAGCAAAAACATCAATATTTCTTTTGAGAAAATCAACCATTAAGCACCCCATGTGGCTCCCCAGATTGATCCCAATTCTAGTAGTTTTGTTAGGGTTGCTCGGCTTGAGTTCAATGGTCTTGAATTCTCCAATAGGCTCGACTGTGGTATCCTTTAGCTTTCATTTCTTGTTCTACTATCTCTTTTTAAGTTTTGTTACTGGGATGTTCCTTGAGGGTTTTAATTTTGGTTAAGCCTTTTGTTTATTTACCATGATCGAAATTGTGTAACAACGCTAAGCTTACTTTATGTTGTAGAGGAGTTCGCCAATTCCAGCGGCTATCAAAAACTTGACCTTCATGTCATAGGTCGAGACAATGGCTCTAAAATCATTCAATGCTAGCCATCCAATAATAGTATTGTAAGCAAATGGTGCATTGACGATCAAGTAGTTAACCATGAGCATTCTTTGGTGAAAGGCTACTTAAATGATGTGGACAAGTTTATAGAACCCTCAAAGATGATCTTTGACCCCCCAATCCGACTAGTGGAGTGCACATAAGCTCAAACTTTAGCTTTTCTATTTATTCTCTTGAAGGTCGATAAGAAAATTATGTTTGCAAAACTATCATTGTTGACCAACACTTTTCTAACCTTAAAGTTGGTTATCTCAACAGATACCACAATGGGGCAATCTAACTTGTTATCTACCCCTTGATTCTCTATGTGAGAGAGATCTGCGTTAGAGAAAGAGATTAGTTCTGCACTAGTCAAAAGCTAGAAAACTATTTCAATCGAGGTAGATTTAGTCGATTCCAGCTCCTTTTGATTTTGCCTTCATGGTAATTTGGAGTCCCCTTTAATTGGGCCTCTAGAAATGGTGTCAATTATCGCTTAATGGGTGGGTGGGGATCATGGATAGGCTTCTTCTCCTTATTTTCTTTTCTTGAGCTAATTGACATTTCTCTATGGAAAGTCTGGTCGGTTATAACCATCTCCTATTTGGTTCTTTTGTTGATAAATTCTTTTAGATGACCCCAGCAGATCAATCTTTTAATTTCATTGTGAACATTAAAACAATCCTCTGTGTCATTTAGACCTTTTTATTGCTTCTGTTTCAATCAACTTCTTAAACTTTTTGAGGATATTGTCATGTTGGATGACAAATAACACATTCTTTCTAGTAGTATTAACCAGCGTGTAATTGTGAAAATACTTGATTGGAGATCAATGACCATCTTTGTGTTGTGGTCATCTTTGTCTTTAACCTTCTTTTTGTCAGTATCCGAATTTCTATACTTGCTTGTTTATATCCTCTTGGGTCATGTACCTCTCCGCGAGGTTGAGAAATTCCACCATGGTCCTTGGTCACTCCCAAACTAGGGCATTAATGCATTCTTTATGTCAGAGACCCAGGAAAACACATCGATCAAAAACTCAATTCAAAGACTATCAATCTCCAAAACGTTAGTGTTAAATTTGGTGCAAAAGTCGTGAAACGACTCTCCCTCATTTTGTTTAACAATGTGCAAGTGTGTATAGGGGAGCTTCACCTTCTTTTGAATAACAAATTAGTGGGGGAACTTGTCACAAAGCTAGTCGTACAAATAAATTGATGTTGGTTCTAATTTAACAAACCAATTGAGCCCTAATTTTCTAGAACGTGGTGACCAGCATTTTGGCATGGATAAACTCATTATGCCCGTAAAGTTGCATCATGTGCTCAAATTGTAAAAGGTGCTTGTTCGGGTTGATTGAACCATCATACTTTGGCAGTCCTAAAGGAACCTGGCATCGATAGTTATATGCTCATCGATTATCTTTTGCATGAAAAGCGATGCCCTCTTTGACAAAGTCAAGGAGCACCATCATAATGAGGGTTTCTCTTAGAATTTCTCCTCGTTATCTCTTCCAAACACCTGTTCAACTGCTATACTTGGTGGGATACCTTCTCCCATTCTTCTTGACTCACTTGGCACATATTCTTGTTCATCTAAGGTCTCAGGCGCTTGACCTTATCACGCTGCAAGGCTTAAACTGGTTAGGCAAGGTGATCGACTAAATCGGCCACTTCTTATTGAGGGTTAGGTCAAGGTTCTTCCCTCGAGAATCACCCTTAGCTATCCTCTCGTCAAGTATAGAGACATCTAGCTTTTGGTCTACCACTCTCTTATCTTAGGAGTCTCTCCTCTCGATGAGAAGGTTAGGAAGTGGCACCAGCAGCTGGACTAGGTTGATTGTTATGTATGTTGAGGGCAATTGATAGCTGAGCAGAAATCTACGCTGATATTTGCTTGCTTATCAATTCCATGAGTTGGGGTAAGGTAAAGTGACTACTTTCTCTGGCTTGGAGTTAGGTCCAACCACATTAAGATGAGAGATTAGGGATCTTTTATTCTTTTCCCTTTTAGAAATGGCTCACATAGTGTTAACCATTTTTCTCAGTCACAGACTCAATTTCCACATATAACGCCAAATGATAAAGATGTGAACTGCTTAGAGGTAAATTAGGCTAATATCCAATCTAATCAACTAGAGACAAAGTTGAGAATGATGCTTGATGAGAAAATTAACTCAAGTCTTACAACCAATAGCATATGTCAGGCTTGCCAAAGGGCTTTCGGCTAAGGCACTCTAATGCTCAAGTTAGTATATGATTGACTAAAAGGTAGAGTAGTAGAGTGAGGGCTTTGGGTTATAATAAGCATATCTGGTTGAAGACTAGTGATGGGGTATTTATAGCCTTATAGGGAGGTAGATATGTCGATAGTGCCCTTACTATACAGAAAAGTCCTTTGTCTTGTTTAAGTAAAATAGATCAACTGTGGCATCTACCTAGTCTATCATCCATAAGAAGGCCTAGCTAAGCAGGCGAACAGCCTGCTAGCACCAAATTTCTCTCCTAAATATACCCCGATACCTCCATCTACCCAAAGTAAATTAGGTCACAGATGAAAATATTAAGCCAAGTGGGATTCTCATGCACTAGCATTTCAACTTGACCACTCCACTACCCCGTAGATATGTTAAACCTGACTCTTTCGGGAGCTTGAACAAAGAAGTAACATTTTTTCCACTCCTGACCATGCGAGGAAGGCATAGTCACCAAAAACTTTCGATGAGGGCGCGCAGTGAGATAATAAAAACTAACTCCTGAGTATTACCCAATTTTCAAGATATCGAGAAGTGGAAGAGGTTTGAAAAGTTGATGAAAGTTGAGGGTTGGTTGTGTATATGCATAAGAACAACAAAACTACATAGGGTCAAGAAGCAATTAGGAAGCAACTGGGTGATGCAAACTTGCAAACCATTCAATAGGTCGACTATTTGCTATGCTAAAGAAAACCTAAGCCAACACTTCGGGGCCTTTTCAAACACCATTATGCACTCGAAGAGAGGTTAGTGCATCTTATCGTTAGGACCCAAGGCGATCAACTTGAACCCTGGTAGAATGTGATACAACCTCCTGAGCAACTCGAGGTTATTAGATGTGGTCTTAGAGATGATTTTGCTATAATGATTAGGTGTGAATAACCAACCGTGAGACATAGGGAGCTCACTCAGCCTAGCCCCACTCCCAATCTCACCTCAAACATCACTTAAGCTGCTCAACAAATTTGAACTGTCACTCAAAGAATCATTCAACTAGTTAGTTGAGCTATCTTTCATTTGAGTTGAACCCGTATTCGACATAGTCTCTTCATTATCACTCCCATTATGATTTCTCTCAATGAATACACTCAGCATGTTGGAAATATGAGATATGATTGAACTAATAAAGTATTGAACTTGCTTAAAATGACAGAAGATATACAGTTAGTAGAATCAAAATCAAACTCAACTAGTTGAAAGCAATAAAATCTTAGGGTTTGACCTCTCAGGATGATGTAAAAGTGTAAATAAAGATTTTCACTATGCCTATTTATAGCCTCCAATCTGCGGGCAAGCTAATTAGTTAATTTGACTGACTATCGTCTCATTATTACGTATTCGTTAGTTGCCATTTCTACATTGCCCAATGCAATAGTCACATTAAATGTGCTAAAACCCTTATCAACTTTTGGAATATAAATGTTACCAACACATTAAACTTCTCATCGAGCGTATCCAGTGTTTGAAAAGTCGGTTACTCCCCATTTCATCTTGTCAACAACCTTGATTAAGACTTCAAAATAGAGAGGATTCATGATATAAAATAGCCCAATAGGCCTAACCCAATGATACTCAACCAGACCAAAGTCATAATTTAAAGTGGCCCAATTAACTGCCAAGCCTAGCCCATTGGCAATTAACCAAGTTATCGACCAAACCTAATCCCTATTAGGCCTTTCTGCCACCATAAATATCAACACCTTACCCAGTCAATGAGGTTGAGAATACTCAACTAGTGCCTAACCTAAAAGGTATTGGAATCTAGCAAAGTTTTGTCATATCGATCGAAATCTGCTCAAATGGCTCATCAACGAGTATTCCCCTCGACCTAAAAGGTCAAACAATTATGACCATTTTTCAGCAACATTGAATGCTCTAACAAGTAGCATGCTTCCGCATTAATGATACATGCCACCACTAGTACCACCTTTTCTGCCGCGCCAGAGTAGTGCACGCCTCCTGTGCACTATCTTGAAGAGCTGGAAATAGTGCCACCTAGAATAGTACATAGGTTGGAGAAGACTTAAAGGCCCTCAAACAAAGATTAAGGCCCTTTTCTGCATAATAGGGGCACTATTAACATATCTACCTTCCTAAAAGGCTATAAATACCCCATCACCAGCCTTCGACCTAGTATGCTCATTATAACTTAAAGCCCTCGCTCTACTGCTCTACCTTTTAGTCAATCATATACTGACTTAAAAGTTAAAATGCATTAGCTAAGGATCCCTCAACAAACCTAACGTGTGCTACTGGTTGTAGGACTCGACCTGATTATCTCATTAAGCATTATTCTCAACCTCGTTCTAGGTCGATTGGATTGGATACTAACCCAATTCGCCTCTAAACAGTTCACACGCTTATCAATATAAATATAAATAAACCTAAAAGCCCTACCCCCTCAACCCACCCAATCGTCACCTACCCCAGAGTGGCCGCACTCAAACTTGCCTCTGTGAGTGGTGGCCATGGCTGCCGCTTGCAGAAGCGTGCAAGCAGCAACCATGGCGAGTAAGGTGGGAGTAAGGGTGGGGTTATTATATAAAATATAGTATAATATATTAATATATTTGTCTATATTTATGTTTATTTATTAATAAATATTATTTATAAATATATGCATAAATATATTTATGCATTTATAATATATTATATTTCTATATATATTTTATATTTATATTTATAATATATTTTATATCTATATATTATATATTTATATATAGTAAAAAATAAAAATAAAAAAGAATAAATTAGAAAGATGAAAATGAAAAAAACTAACAAATATTTTTTAAATTTGAAATGAAAAAAATTATATGAAGGAGATATATAAAAATATATTTAAAAAGAATAAATAAATAAAATTAAAAATATATGAAATAACTAGGGGTAGTATAGTCTTTATATATTAAAATTTGGGTTAAACTATAGCATACCATGAGAGGGAAGAGTGTGCATAATTTTAAAATCACAATGAGGTTTGTTGCCCATTTTTTCTACATAGGGGTTCTTTTTGCTCTTTTCCATTTTCACAAGGGATAAAATGCAATTTGCCCTATTATTGGAGTGATGAAAATGCCTCAAATCTTGAACAATTGTTATAAAACCTTTCCACAAAATGGGAAAGTGATTTTGATTGAATTGATTCTGCCTGAATCCCCACATTCTAGGCTAGCCACCAAGAATGTCATCCATGTTAATGTGATAACGTTCGCTCTCATTCCAGGAGGTAAAGAAAGGACAAAAAGGGAATTTTAGGCATTAGACAAAGCGGTTGGATTTAAAGACTTCCACAGTCTGCTATGCTCACAATGCTTGGATCATGGAACTTTATAAATAAATAAATAAAAGGCGAAAAGATTTGTAGAACGAAAATTCTACTTTAATTTGTCATTTTCTTAAATTGTAAACCATAGTTACCTAATACTCCTTTACCAATTTATGATACTTTTATGAATTTGTACTCTATGTGATATGGGATAGCCAACAGGCCTAGTCGAATAACACTCAACTGAAATGAAAGCTAGCTTGAGGTAGCCCAATTAGCTACAAGCCCAACTTGTCATAGGCTAGACAAATGATCGACCAGCATTTGACCTCATGATCCTTATCTGTCGCTGCGAATAACAGAGTTATCCGATCAACTAGGTTATGGTTGATCATCTTCGGATTATGGCCTTTGTCATTTGACTAGGAAGATTTAGTTACACCAGCATTACATCTTGTCAACTAGAATTCAAAGAGATATCTTGTAGAAGTATTCATCTCGATTGGAGAGGTCAAGGAGAGGTGACAACCCCTTAGTCGTATTGAATGGCCTACCAGGTGGCGTGCCTCCACATTAATAGTGCATGCCACTATTCGTACTATCTTTTTTAGCCACATCAAGCTAGCACCTTATCTTAGGTAGCTGAAGGCAACACCACCTAGAATAGTACATAGGATGGAGAAGACTCAAAGGTCCCCAAGTAAGGACGAATGCTTTTCCTATACAATAAGGGCATCATGGACACATCAACACTATTGAGAAAGCTATAAATAGCCCATTGCCAGCCTTCAGCAAGGTATGCACATTATCACCCTACACTTTCACTCAATTACTTTATCTTCTAGTCAATTTGTTGACTTGAACATTGGAGTACCTTAGTCAAGGGCCCCTTGACTAGCCTAATGTTTGCTGTTGATTACAGGACTCAACCCCAACACTTCCCAAAGTACATCTCTAGATCTACCATCATGTCAATTATATTGGTTTTTAGCCCAATATTCCAATAAAATAGTTTTTTACCCCCATCATTTGGCATCATCTGTAGGAATAAACATAGTCGGTTCCTTTTCGAAGACCACAGGCTAGAGAAAGTTCATAATAGTCACCATTGAGTATTTTACGAAGTAGGTTGAGGCAGAAGTAGTCCCTAAGATAATCGACGCGGCCATCAAAAATTTTATATGGAAAAATATTATCTGCCACTTTGGTCTGTCTAAAGTGTTGATATTCGATAATATGACACAGTTTCAAAGCAAAAACACTTAAAGCTGCTATGAAAGTTTTGAGATTCAATAGCACTTCACCTCAGTCGGGAACGCCCAAGCTAATGGCCAAACGAAGGTCACGAATAGAATAGTCCTTGATCACCTCAAGGCTTAACTTGAAGGAACTGGAGTAAGCTAGGTAGATGACCTTGTAACAACAAATTTTCTTGTCTACAAAAATCAAAATTACAAAACAAGAAAAAAAATGTACAAATAAATTTAAAATAAACAAATCAATCAAATGTGAATTCAATCTCTAATCTAATCCTCTGATTCTTTCTTTCCAAATATGACCTTGAATTTAATGAGCTCCACAAAGAACGCCTTGAACGTGGTGGATTTTTTTAAATAAAAATAATGCCAATTTGAGGGTTTTGCTCCTTAATCTGGAATCAAACACCAAAAATATATAAATTCTATGAAGAACGCCTTGAACACCGTGGATCTCCTTAAATTTGATTTGAATAAAATAACGTCAATTTGAGGGCTCCGCACCTTAATCCCGAATCAAACACCAAAAATATATGAGCTCTGCAAAGAATGCCTTAAACACCATGGATCTCTTTAAATTTGATTTGAATAAAATAACATCAATTTGAGGGCTCCGCACCTTAATCCCGAATCAAACACCAAAAATATATGAGCTTTGCAAAGAACACCTTGAATATCGTGGATCTCCTTTAATTCAATTGAGAGAATTGCTGGACTCCTTCAAAGCTCCTCTCACTTGTTGGAATTTGTGTTGTGTGTAGGATGAGCTATGGTCACCCCTTTTATATAGGCACTTGATGGGAGACTTCTAGATTGTCTTGAACTCCTTCGATGATGATCTCTTCGATATGATAATATTAAATATCAAGAGATAATATAAGATATCTTTGATTTGATAATATCAAACATTAGAAGATAATATCAATATCAAGAGATAATATCAAATATCTTTGATTTGATTGGTCCATAGGTATAGACACTCCATCTTTAACACTTATCAATATTTGACTGGAGTATAAAATAAATACTAAATCATTAATTAAAATTAACTATTTATCTTTTGGAATTAAATTTAATAAATTCCAAGAAATAAATAGAAATTTTAAATTAATATCTAGCATATTATTTTACACATGTCACTTTTCAATTTGCCAAAAATTAACATGCCTACAAATGCCCCCATTTCAAGACTTGGTGAAAGATGTGTCGATAATCCACGAAAGAGGCAAGGCTTGAAGTATTTGACAATTTTTTCTTTTCTCTCCATTTTTCACATGCATTTGCAATAAGAACATTCTAAAAGCATTCCTTGAGCTATGGTACCCAATAAAAGAGTCGAGTATAACATAATTCAAAGTAAATATCCTTTTGAGAAGGGTGTCATACGCAATTTACACTCATGCGGGCCAAGAGTAACATACAGTTTAAGCTCATGCGTCCAGAAGCATATTTAACTTGAATAGATATTTTATACTCATGTCAAGGAGTCTACTTGAATTTAGTTGATAATTTATACTCATGTGAAGGACTTTACTTGAGTTTGACTTAATAGACAGTTTACACTCTTAATAAGGGGTACATGGGGAGAATTGGAATATTTAGATAGTTTATGCTCGTTCATAGGAGCCTTATTGAAAGTTTAAGCTCATATCAAAGAGCGCATGGGAAGACTTTGAATATTTATATAGTTTATACTCATATCTAGGAGCCTTATTGAAAGTTTAAGCTCATATCAAGGAGACATATGAAGACTTTAACTTGAGAATTTTAGATAGTTTATGCTCATATCTAAGAGCATTTGAAATTTGAAGGCTTGAGTTTTGGACTTGAAGATTTAAGTCTTTGATTTGAAAACTTGAAAACTTAAGTCTAGAATTTGGACAT
This sequence comes from Jacaranda copaia, assembly GCA_014898725.1. Classification (NCBI taxonomy): domain Eukaryota; kingdom Viridiplantae; phylum Streptophyta; class Magnoliopsida; order Lamiales; family Bignoniaceae; genus Jacaranda; species Jacaranda copaia. The sequence goes on along the minus strand of JACGDI010003514.1, from coordinate 83,550 downwards.
CTGGAGACTTGAGTCGTGGATTTAGAGATTTGTAGACTTGAGTTTGAATTTGAAGACTTTGAAACTTGAGCCTTGACTTGAATACTTGAGGACTTGAGATGTAATCTTTAATTTGAAGACTTGGATACTTGAGCCTTTGACTTGAATACTTGAGGACTTGAGATGTAATCTTTAATTTGAAGACTTGGAGACTTGAGTCTTTGATTTGAGGACTTAAAATTTTGAGTCTTGGAGACTTAGAGACTTGAGCCTTGACTTGAAGTCTTAGAAACTTGAGTCGTGAGTTTTAGAGACTTGGAGATTTGAGTTTGTATTTCAAGACTTGCAAACTTGAGTTTGAATTTGGAGACTTGAAGATTTGAATCTCAAATTTGAAGGCTTGGAGACTTGAGTCATAGATTTGGAAACATGGAGACTTCAGAATTTTAGATAGTTTATGCTCTTATTTGAGATTATTGATAGTTTAGGCTCATATCAAGGTGCATATGAAATTTGAAGATGAAAATTAATTACCTCCAATATCATCATCATCGACGTCACTTAAATCTTCTTGTTCATCAAAATCCATTCTCATTTCAATATTATGTGCACGAGTTGCCAAATATTCAAAAGTTTTTGGTTTAATTCCTTGAAGTATGTAGCAAAAATTTCAATGCATTTCTTGAATACACATCTCAATTGCTAAAACCTCTGACAATTGATCTTTGTAGTTAAGACTCAAATTTCTCCAACGATTGATGTAGTCAATAAAAGGTTCTTCTTTTCATTGGCAAGAATTGGTGAGTTCAATCATGCTAATTGTCCTTCGAGTGCTATAGAAATGATTGAAGAACTCTTGTTCCAGGTGCCCCCAACTATTAATGGAGCATGCCTCCAAGTCAATATACCAATCAAAAGCATTGTCCTTTAATGATCGAACAAATTGCTTGATTAGATGATCTCTATATGTCCTAGCATTATTACAAGTTTCAATAAAATGATCCACGTGCTGCTTTGGGTTGCCTTTGCCATCAAATTATAGAAACTTTAGGGGTTGGTAACCAACTGGCATTTTTGAGTTGTTAATCCTTTGAGTATACGGCTCAGAGTAAGTCATAGACGACTTAGAACTTTCATCAAGCTTATGTTTGATAGTCTCCATAATGAACTCTTTCAATGGGTTAATGGGAACTAGTCCATCAGAGGAAACTTGTAGTTCTTTATTTGCAGTCTTTTTATTTTCAGTTGGTTGCTTCTTTGTGGATGTTTCGCCTTCGTCCTAAGCTTCAATTTATTTCTCCACCATGCAACTGGCATCAAGATTGTCCACTTTGCTCATCAATTTAGATATCTAAAAGTCTCGCTCTTGGACATGCTTCGTGAGTCCTTCAATAGCTTTCGTCAAATTTATAATTTGTTCCTTCAAAGTTGTAGCGCTTGTCACCATCACCGTCGCCATACTTGACGAATTAGATGTTGAGTGGAGAATGGATGATGCAAATCCTTCCTTTGAGCCTCCAACATCCTTATTTTATTCATATCAATAAAATGTGGCAACAGCTTTTCCATAGCAAGTAAAGGAGCCATCTTCGAAGATGATTGCAATTTCTTGGATGTACTTCTTATGATGACGCCAACACTTTTTGCTCCAATATTTGAGGAATTTGAGGTAGTAATATTCAATGCAACAATCTTGTTGGCGGCCATTTGATACTTCAATTTTGATTAAGGAAAGAGATGAGAGGTAAAGATTGTCCCACTAGGCGTGCCAAAATTTGTAACAACAAATTTTCTTGTTTACAAAAATCAAAATTACAAAACAAGAAAAAAATGTGCAAATAAATTCAAAATAAATAAATCAATCAAATGTGGATTTAATCTCTAATCTAATCCTCTAATTCTTCCCTTCCAAATATGATCTTGAATTTAATAAGCTCCACAAAGAACGCCTTGAACGTGGTGGATTTTCTTAAATAAAAATGATTCCAATTTGAGGGTTTTGCACCTTGATCTCGAATCAAATGTCAAAAATATATAAATTTTGTGAAGAACACCTTAAACACCGTGGATCTCCTTAAATTTGATTTAAATAAAATAATGTCAATTTGAGGGTTTCGCACCTTAATTCCGAATCAAGAGATAATATCAATATGATAATATTAAATATCAAGAGATAATATAAGATATCTTTGATTTGATAATATTAAACATCATAAGATAATATCAATATGAAGAGATAATATCGAATATCTTTGATTTGATTGGTCCATAGGTATAAATACTCCATCTTTGACACTTGTCAATATTTGACTGGAGTATAAAATAAATACTAAATCATTAATTAAAATTAACTATTTATCTTTTAAAATTAAATTTAATAAATTCCAAGAAATAAATAGAAATTTTAAATTAATATTTAGCACATTATTTTACACGTGTCACTTTTTAATTGGCCAAAAATTAACATGTCTACAGACCTCCCCAGGGTACTCTAGGCATATAAAACAACCTTTTGATTAGCCACTAGTCACAGTCCATATGGTTTGGTCTATGGGTTAGAAGCAGTTATCCCAACAGAACTAATATAACATACTGCTCGAGTGATCCACTACAACTTTATTAGGAACAACTCAGAAAGGGAATTTGACTTGGAAACAATCGATAAACTATATTAGCAAGCATACACAACAATGCAGCACTATAAGTCAAAAATGGCACAATATTACAACAAGGGAGTCCCCCCCCCAAGAAGTTTCAAAGTTGGTAACTTCATCCTCAAAAGGTCTCGAAGAATGTCAGAAAACTCAACTTGAAATAGGATGGCCCTTATTTGGTGGTCAAAGTAGCAAAGAATAATACGTACCAACTTACAAACATAACCGGCATCAAACTCACTCGACCATGGAACGTAATGAATTTGAAGAAATTCTATGTGTAAAGAGACTCAAAGTATCCATTGTACTACAATATTATTTCACATTAATAAAATTACATACATTTCTACAACTACCTATTCGCACTCTGAAATCAAAACTTTTTAGTCTAAGTAAATAAATGAATTGATTATTTATAATCGACCCTGAAGTTGATTAGAAAAATGGTTTCGAGCCATGAAATCAAAGCTTTTTAACCCAAGCAAATAAATGAGTTGATCCTTTATAATCAACCCTAAAGTTGATCAGAACAATGGCTTTGAGCTGTGAAATCAAAGCTTTTTAGCCTAAGTAAATAAATAAGCCAGTTGTTTATCATTGAAGCCGAAGTCAACCCTAAGTTGTTCTTCATAATAATTACAGCTCTAAGCCCAAATTGAACATACTTAATCAAAAACTAAACCTCTAAGCCTTTAAGTCAAGCGTTGTTTAAGGATGTTATATGATTAGAATTCCATTCTTTTTACAACATTAATTTCTAAATCGACAATGGAGTATGTTATATAATTAACTCCTTCATTAATGGACCGTGTTATATGATCTCTTATCTGAAATTGAATTGCTCACATTATCATTTATTAATGTTTGATATTTGACAAGAATGAAAATGTTAGAAAAAAAAAAGGCAAAGCATTATACACATTGATGAAAGAAAATTAAAATTTCATTAATTTAAAAGTATTCTATTACATTCGACAAAAAATAAAATGCCGCAAACAAGCACCTCGCAGAGCGACTAAATAGTTGCATAGAATTTTGGAGTGCTCAATTCAACCTCAACCTATCCAGAATTGCAAATGTTGTTCCTTCCTTGATCTCCTGGTCGAGTTTATCACCAGAAGCAACTCGTACAACCGCGAGACCTTCGATTCCATGCTCAGGCACCATAGCACGCATTAGTCTGATGATGGGGGTTGGTTGAGAATGTGCCGCCTTATTAACTAAGAATGGGTGCTCATTTAGGGGAAAGAAATCAACCACATTCATCTTGCCATCCCAGATTTTGAATGCAAAGTCATTAGCAAAATCAAATTCGATGGTCACCGCGTTGACCATAGTTAGGTGGCTAGGCATAATACTGACCACAGATGTGGTAACAGGCTTTTTGATAGGAGCAGACTCGTCTGGGTTGGGCCCCTCTGCAAGAATAGTCTCATTGAGGTCAGGGTACATTTGAAGCTACTCGTTGAGTATAGGATTTAGGCATTGTCTGTCTTTTGGATAGATTGAGTAATTGAGAAACTCCAGCTATTTAATAGCCTCTCAAAGGCATCCTTTGAGTCGTTGATGGAGAAGACAACACTAGCATCTTAGAAAGCTACGGTCAGCATGAACTATTGAACTACCTCTCATCAAACTTTAGGCAGCATTCTGGTGAACTTCCCTTGAGCAAAGTTGAGTGCACTATTGTAGTTGTGGGCTTGACTAATATCATAATAGATCTGAGCATCCACTCTAGCCTTTTTCAATAGCTCCTCGGATAAGCTCTTCTGGACAACTGCAGTCAACAGTTAGGCATCCTTCACTTGGAGCTGCGCATTGCTATTTTCCAGCTCTTTGGTCAGCTGCTCGATCCAGGCCTAAGCAGACTCAACCTAAGCCTTAATCATCTCCACCTTAGCATGGTCCCCTTGGAGCTTATCACACTCGTTCAGGGCAAGTTCTAACCTCTTGTGCAAATAGTAACCAAGTTGGCTAACCTACAACAAAA
>JACGDI010003514.1:47325-78827 GCA_014898725.1 Jacaranda copaia | reverse complement strand
CACGTATTGAAGCTTGCGCTCTAGTTTAATTTATTATTTTTTATCAATCTACACATACATAAAAGCAACATATATGAGGATTGACCAGACATAGCAAAAATAATTTGCAAATAAACAATCAAGGCATCTACCTAGTCGAGTGTTAGCTGGTAACCTTAGGTCGGCAAACGACAGGCCCGCTAAAACCAAATTTCTTTCCTTAATATACCCTAAGTCCTCCATTTTCCCAAACTGTGCTAAGTCTCAAATAAAGGTGTTTAGCTAAGTTGGAGTTTCATTCCCGAGCATCTCGCCATGCCCTCTAAACTACCCCTTAAGAATATTAAAGCCCTCGATGCTCGAACATAGAGATAATATTTTTTTTCCATTCTTGGCCATGGAATAATTAGGGAGTTACCAAGAACTTCCATCGAGGACGAACGGGCAAATAATAAAAACCCAACTCATTGATGCTACCCAATTTTTAGGACATAGATAGATGGAAGAGATTAGAAAAGTTAGCAAAAGTGGTAGATTGATCGTGAATATGCATCAACATGGTGAAACTATATATGGTTGAGAAGTGATTAGGAAGGAGTTGGCTTACATAGACTCGCAAACCTCTCAATAGGTCAACTGTCGATTGAGCAAGGGGAAACCTAAGTTCACACCTAAAGACTTTCTCAAATATAGTTATGCATCTAACATGTGGTCAATGCATTCTATTAGAGGGTCCGAGCACGATCAGCTCGTACTCTAGGGAAACATGGTAAAGCTATCTTATCAGTGTGAGGTCAGTAAGAGAAATTTTGGACACTATCTCACTATAATAGTTGGGAGTAAACAGTAAACAGCCGACCATAGGAAACAGGTGGTTGACTTAGGCAACTTCACCTTTAGTAATAACATGCTCATCATTAGAGTAGCTCAAAGTCGAACTATCACTTAAAAATTGATTAGACCAGCAAGTCGAGTCACCCTCACCCTGATTCGAAGCTTGATCTGAAGTTGTTGCCTCATTATCACTACCTTGACTATAGCGCTCGCCAAATACTCCTAACATAATTTGAATATTATATGATCGAGATATATAAAAAAGACTTACAAGGTTGAAGAGTTTAGAGCAGAAATCAATTGATCGATAGTGTAGTAGAATGCTTCAATTGACCTCTCAAAATGCTGCAAAAGTAAATATAAACATTTTCACTGCAACTATTTATAAGTATCAAAGCACAGTAACCCAAATGACCATAATAATTACACAGTCATTCCTTGATGCTTTGCGTAACCCAACATAACTGCTGCATTAAATGCGCCAAACCTTGGCCAAGCACTGAAAACCCTGGTCGAGTCCATCATTGAAATTTTCCAGTTTCCATTAAATAACTACTCCCTATTCATTCTCATCGAAAACATTGATCAGGACTTAAAAGTTAGAGGGGACTCATGATATGGGATAGCTTAATAAGCTTAATCCAATAACACTCAATCAGAATGGAAGCTGGCTTGAGCTAGTCCAATTAGTTATAAGCCCAACTTGTGATAAGCTAGACAAATGATCGACCAGCATTCAACCTCTTGATCCTTATCCGTCACTGCAAATATCAATGCTCTTCAGTCGACCAGGTTATGGTCGATCATCTTCAGAATGTGGAATTCATCATTCGACTAGGAAGATTTAGTTACAACAGCATTACATCTTGTCGATCGGAATCTAAAAAGATATCTTTTTGAAGCATTCATCTCAATCAAAGAGGTTGAGCGAGGGCGACAACCCCTTCAGCAGCATTAAATGGCCTTCAATGAGGTATGCCTTTACATTAATGGCACATGTCACTATTCGCACCACATTTTTTAACCGCGTTAAGCTAGCACGCCTCCAATGTACCATCTTGTCCTAGGTAGCTGGAGATGGTGCCACCTAGAATAGTACACGGGATAGAGAAGACTTGAAGGTCCCCCAAGTAATGACAAATGCCTTTCCTATGCAACAAGGGCATCATGGACATATATATCAACACCATTGAGAACACTATAAATAGCCCATTGTCAGCTTTCAGCAAGATATGCACATTATCACTCTAAGCTTTCACTCCATTACTCTATCTTCTAATTGATTTACTGATTTGAGTATCAGTGCATCTTAATCGAGGGCACCTCGACTAGCCTAACGTTTGTTGTTGGTTGCAAGACTCGACCCTAACACTTTCCAAAGCACATCCCTCAACCTACCATCAGGTCGATCATATTAGTTTTCAGTCCAATATTCCCATAAATAATTTTTACCCCTATCACTATGGTATTTGAATAGGTACTCTAAAATATGCAAATTAAATTACTGAAAGTTAAAAAAAATACATAAATTTTTTTATTAAAGTTATTGGTATACCAGATTTTTTTGTCCTTTTTTAATATGTTTTATAGAATTCTCATATTGGTAGAATAAAAAATTGAAAAGGTATTATAATAGTAAGAACTAAGAATATAAACTTATATATATTTTTTTTTTTTTTTTTGCATAGCTGATAAAAATTATTTAATTATATTTTAACTTTCGAATATGAAAAGTTTCACTACTTTGAGGTATCAATGAAAAGGTAAATGAAAAAAGATACTAATAAATAGGAAGATGGAAAGAGTGAGACAAAGTAGGCATAAATAAATTAAAGTACCAAGAAAAATAAAAGAAAAGACAGATAGACGAAGCATCAATCAGAAGTACATTGAAAATAAAACAAAAACAAAAAGATAAATGCAACTAAATCATGTTCTCCACTCAAAATTTTAATGCAAGACTTTCTACGTTACAAAGCCTTCCTATACATACGTAGGACATCCTACACATTTTCTATCAACCAACTTAATCTATCAATATGTTTTGGCATAATATAAAATATATGTGAATGCTTCTGTTTAAATTTTATACAAATTTTATATGATTTTCTAATTTTTTTAAAATTTTATATTGAGAATGTACCAAATAAATTATATAAGGATATCACATACCAAAAGAACAAAACAACTAAGCCTACTCCAAGTGTACAATATTTTTAATAAAATAGCATACCGCATATCTGTACCCATTCCACGTTCCATAGAGTACCATGAATTTGGTAACTATGTTGTAAGCCAATTATATGGACAAGTATAATCAACTCGTGAGGTAATTTTTTAAGTTTGGTTAGCTCAAATGTATTGTTGACATATTTACAACAATTAACTTAGTTTCAATTCTTTTGAAATATGTAGAAGTATTTTTAATTTTTCTACAGAAAAAGCTAAAAATCAAAAGTATTTATCAATCAGCTCTTGCAGCTGATTATTAGTACGTTCTATTATATTATTTTAGACATTCCCAACTTTCAGTAGATTAACAAAATCTTGCTTATCCAAAAACAAAAATTGTTGCAAAAGTTCACTCTGTGTAACTCAAAATTGTTACTTCTTATTTTCATTTACTGCAGTGCAAATATTTTCCACATTATTTTTTTCTTTTTATGAAAAAAACTTGCGAACAAATGTTATTCATCATAAACATGAGAAATTTTTATTTATTAATATTTTTAATTAAATTTTGCAATGGCACTTAACGTCACAAATGCAAAATGTTGACTAACTTTGAAAAGGTCGTTGGAATGGACCGAACGGTATCTTCGTCACAAAATTCCATCGTAAATTGCGACAGGCAATGCAACTACCCATCGAATATTTTCTATTGCAAAATACATATTTTTAATCATTTCTAATTAACTCTTATTACATAAAAGTATCTGATGGTATGCTTAATATTTATTTATGAAATGATCAAATAAGAGATCCAAACAGCTGGCTCCATAAAAACCTGTCTCCATCAACCTCCACATATCATCACTCAAAAACCCACACCAGAAAAAGATATCAATCAACAAACAAAAAGTGAAGGTTAATGGATTATTCACAAGAAGAAGCCTGTTCATTCGCCTTGCAACTCGCCGGCGCTTCTATACTGCCCATGGTTCTCAAATGCGCTATAGAGCTCGACCTGTTTGAACTAATCAAGAAAGCAGGCCCGGCGGGCGCCTTTGTTTCGCCGGCGGACCTCGCCGCCCAGCTGCCTACCACCAACCCCACGGCGCACATAATGCTTGACAGACTCCTCCGCCTCCTCACCAGCTGTTCTATTCTGAATTGCAGCCTCAGAAAGCTGCCCGACGGCGGCGCCGAGAGGCTGTATTCTTTGGCCCCAGTTTGCGAGTTCTTGACGAAGAATGATGATGGAGTTTCCATGGCTCCTTTGGTGCTCATGAATCAAGATAAAGTCCTCATGGAAAGCTGGTAATTATAAATTTCTTTCATTTCATCTAAAATTATGTTTCGGGTGGACAAGAATAAATAAGTAATAAGATACACACACCCCTCCACTCGGTCGAAATTATAACATCTTCGCTCTTTTTGGGAAAGACTTTCGTCTGTTTTTTTTTTCAATTGTTTTTCTCCTATTAGGAAAAATTTTCTCTTTTTGGATTTAGGCAAGCTTTTATTTATTTATTTATTTATTTTCACCATAGTAGATCTGAAGAAAAAGGAATCACCTTAATTGGCCGATGAAAAGCGAACTTGGTACGAATGTCGGATTAGATTCTTCTCCGAAGAAGTGAGAGAGGAAGCGAATAATTCTAAATCTCTCTCTCTCTCTATATATATATATACACACGTGTACATGTGCAAAACCACATCTTGGTTTGAGATGAGTAATCACACCCCTTCAAATTTTATAATTTTGTCATCCAACCATTCATAAAATTGTCCTTGTCTCTCCTTCATCTAATTTGCAAATATGTAATTTACCCTTCGACATAAATAAAAACATATTTGTATTTCAGATAATTTAATTTTGCCTTCAAGATATACAAACTCTTTCATATGTTCTTGTCAAAATATTGTGTTAAATCTAATTTCATAGATTAAGTATTAATTCAGTGAATTGTACTTTAATTTAGTACAATCATTTTTATTTTTAGGATGTTGATTTATGCACTCTTTAGTTTTCTTCCAACACTCCATCTTCTATTTTTTTTTAATTATAAATGACTTAATTACCCCTAATGTGTTTTAGGTTTACATTTTCTATTCTTTTAAGAATAAAACTACCAGTTTTTACTTTTACACTTTAATACTGCGTATTTAATCCTCTTCAATTGATCTAAATTTTTTAAAAAAAGAATTATCTTTGATATTATATTATTTAAAACGTATTCAATTTTTTTGAATTTACAGTATTTAACAATTACTAAAATTATTTTTTTAGATTAATTTGAATTTCACTGAAGAAATAAAATGTAAATTAGAATTACATATTCACATCTATTTTTTTATAAAATTTTTTAACAAATATACATACAAGAAGAACTTACTTTGTAGGATAGCATGAGACATTAAATCATCAAAATCTAAGGGGAAAAAAAATATAAAAACGGTTTTCAACAATCAAAAAGCCTTGTAGCATATAAGCAGCAACCTAACAGAGGGACAAATGTAATCTGCCACATAAAGTTTGAACTAATTTCTTCAAGGGAATGTCCTCCTTTTGTTTATTAAAACAAGCTAATAGTAAATATATGTTGTAGAAATGTTAAACAAATATGAAGTTCAATAATAAAAATTGATATATTCTAATAAGTTGCCAAAGATTCATCCAATCAAAATTAATATGCTAAATCACTCAAATATTAAAGTTAGATTAATATAACAAACAGCCACAATTATCAAAAGATACAATGGATTACTGTCAAATCTTGCAATAACAAGTAAAGATAAAAACCTATTCAATTTCATTAATAAAAGAAAAATGCAGCAAACATCATATATACTCTACAATGGATCAAAATCAATATAAGTACCTCTAAAAATACAATTATTAAAGCCAATGATAATTGAACAAAATGTGGAGGCATCTTTCTACATTGTGGCCTTGAACGATTTTGATTATTTTTTTGAATTGTGCTAATTCTTCATTATCTTAATTTTAAATGTTTGCTACAATTTCTTGGAATTTACCGAGAGAAAAAGAGTTGAAGAAGGTTAAACACGTAATATTAAAGAGTTAGAGTGAAAATATGTAGTTTTGTCCATGAAAACTTAGAGAATATAACCTAAAATAAATTGGAGTAATTCAATCATTTGCATTTAAAAAAAAAAAAATAGAAGATGAATTAGCACCCTATCGTTGTTGTCAAAGTACATATCCTACTAAGAGAGTAAATAAGCTGGCTTGCTTGCATTCTAAAAACGATAGCTTCCATACCCTTCCTACATGTTGGAATTCTTGTGAATGATAGTTCTTCAAATCCTATTTGATTTAATTAGAAACAAAAAATTCATTATGGCTCAATTTTCTTTTCAAAACCCGAGAATGAGCAGATTGATTTTAAGATCTTATCTAACAAACTTGTAAATAATGTTTTTTTAATCATTTATCTAAATAAATTCATCGAATCATACATCTTGAATTACAAATAGGTACCGCCTTAAAGATGCAGTTCTCGAAGGTGGAATTCCCTTCAACAAGGCCTATGGAATGAGTTCATTTGAGTACCTTGCAACAAACCCAAGGTTTAACAGGCTATTTAACCAAGGAATGTCTAACTATTCCACCATCATTATGAAGAAAATTCTTGAAAAATACAATGGATTTGAGGGCCTCAGCTCTCTGGTGGATGTTGGTGGAGGAATAGGGGCAGCACTCAACATGATCATTTCTAAATATCCATCTATTAAGGGCATAAATTTTGACTTGCCTCATGTTATTGAAGATGCTCCATCCTATCCAGGTTATTCTTCTACTATTTTCTAATTTTATTTTTTTATTTTTAATCTTTTTATTTGTATACACATATGTTTAGAGTTTGTTAGATTGAAATCCCTAACACTACAGTTTATGTACGAGGCTAATATAACTAGACAAAAAACCACTGGACATTTCTATTATTTGTTTTAGCAAAAAATTAGTAGACTTTGATGTTTTCTAACATTTATTCCTTCAATGCTTCTCAATAATAGACATGAATTTATAAAATAGGATGAAAATTTTGAATTGGGATATCTATTTGACAATTGGGTTGCCTCGATTTTACTTCTTTCTTGGTTGTCTCTGTTTGTTCTGTTTTTTTTTTTTTAAAGTATTTTGCCGTTCAGAATCTATAATTATTTCAATGATGATCTAAACAGGTGTGGAGCATGTTGGCGGAAATATGTTTGTTAGTGTACCTAAAGGAGATGCTATTTTCATGAAGGTGAGCTTCGCAAATTTATCACAAAATAATCTGCGTTGTTTACTCTTAAGTTATTAAAATGGATAAACTATTTTATCCAATATGATATGACACATATATTATAAATAGAAATTCATAATTATATTTTGAGTCACTACGAAAATGATCCAAATTATCCATCCAACCTGAAGTAAAATATGTCGTATTATAGTCCATTAAAGTATGGATGTGATGGCAAAAACTGAGTAATATATTGTTTAAATAATTCTATAAATTGATAGAATTCCACTTATTATTGCCATTCAATGATGCAGTGGATTTGTCATGATTGGAGTGATGAACAGTGCCTAAGGATCTTGAAGAATTGCTATGAAGCCCTTCCACAAAATGGAAAAGTGATTTTGTCTGAGTATGTGATGCCAGAAGCACCAGACACTGGGCTGGTCGCTAAGAATGTTGTCCATCTTGATGTCGGCATGTTAGCCCATTTCTCAGGTGGCAAAGAGAGGACGGAAGAGGAATTTCAGGCCTTGGCTAAAGGGGCTGGATTTACAGACTTCCACAAAGTTTGCAGTGCTCACAACTCTTGGATTATGGAACTCCATAAATAAACCCATGCCCATCTTTTGGCCCTTTGAATTCCAGAGTTGTTGATCATTTCATTCCACAAAACATAATTTCATTTACTTATTATGGAACTCCATAAATAAACCTATGCCCATCTTTTGGCCTTTTGAATTCCAAAGTTGTTGATCATTTCATTCCACAAAATGTAATTTCATTTACTTAATGAGAACAAAAACTAAAATGAGAGGGAAAGATGGAACTACATACACAAATGTAATAACTTTCTGCCACTTGTTATCAAATAAGAAGATGAAATCACTGAGCCAGAAATTCAAAGTGCTGAATGCTCACTTAACACGGCGAGACAAATGGAAAGAGGGATTCCAACAACATATATATCAAACCAAAACTTAAAAATGACATATGCAACAGCAAAGGACTGAATTCCATGCACAAAAGACTTGGCCAGTGTAGTATGATCAAACTTGATACATAAGTAATTGAAAAATAATTTATATCCACCCTTTATCCCTGCCACCATACCTGCATTATCACACTCTGGATTTTCCGATAACAGTTGGAGCCACATCCCTTATATGGGGACGACAAGCTGCCCTCCATCAGCTTAAAGCGGAAGCCAAAAACGAATGCGAACAAGATTTATTCTCTCATATTATCATCATTGTCTTCTTCATCACTTAAATCAAGATCTGCAAGCAATTCATCCAATGGAACAGAAGGAACTTCCTCACCGTCAGTCATGGAAGCCATCTCCGATGGCTGGTATTCTTTGTTGCGGTACAGGGACAGATTAAATCTTAAATCAGGGTTCTCCTCCAAATCTCTCAGGAATTGTTCATATTCTGAGTTCATCTTCTCCTCGTGATCTCTACCTTTGGCAGCATTATCAATATCCATATTGAGAGACTTAAGCTTCCAAGTACGAGGCTTGCCCCGCCTCTTCTGACGCTTCTCTTCATAGCTCTTTTTAACTAGTATCACATCTGGGAGAACAAGGTTTTTGTACTTGTCCAATTCAATATCATTATTGTTGGCACCATATAAGTCATAACCAAGAGCATAATCGCCAGGATTTAAAAGATGTCCCAAATGTGTCCTCACGTTAAAAATTATGTCATTCTTACCAAAATCTGATACACGAGCTACTTGGGCATCAGCCAAAACATACCTTGAGCCACCAACATTGACTTCTGGAGAAACAGCCTCCACATCCAACAATATGTATTCCACAAGCTGCCTACTTGACAATAAGGCCTTAAAAGATGATCTCCAATACTGCTCAGCGTCCAGGAAGCTTTGCCTAAGGGTGAACGGATCTAATAAAGCTATGCTGTTGCTCACTTTGTTGCATATCACAAGTGGTCCTAGATTTCCCAAACTAACAGCAACTTTAGGTGGAAGACATATCAAATCCTCACGACAGATGGGACTAATCTCAACCGAGAAAGTATACTTGTAGTTGTAATTGTTGCTCTTTGGGTCATGAGACACAAGTTGTTTGTCATTACGGCTCCTAATTGGAGCTACTTTGCCCAAGAACTCAACAAACTTGACTGCATGACTCCGATTATTGAAGAAGAAATCAATTCCCTGGTCCATCTGCTTGATCCTGATGGCAGATTTAGCAGCATCATGCTTAAGAATAAGCTGTTCCAGGTAGAAGAAAGTGCGTCTGTGAGAAACATGCTGCCGCAGCTGGACTGCAGCAACCCACTGATCAGGATTAGCTTGGACCCTTGAACAAGACTCACACATCTGATCTTGCACAACATATTCGACAGTGTAAGCTTGTTCAAGTACGGCTCCATTGAGGACCTCCTTCTGGACCCTCAGCTTCACTTTTATCCTCTTGGAGTGAGGTTCAGTCCAAATGAACTCAGCATGTACCAAGCGAACCTTGTTCAGGTTCTTCAACCTCTTCACACAGAAGGTCAAGAGCTCCTTAGATTCCAGCTGCGCTTTGATCCAAGTCCTTGGTGGCTGCAAATAACTGTCACATTCAGGGCAATGGTTGATAATAACATGCTTCTGAAGGCCTTCTGTTATGTCAACTTCTGATCGCAGGCATTTGGCACACATATTTGCAGCATTTGGTTGCATTAAAATACCACACTTGCAGCATAAGACATTGCCAATAGTCTGTGGCACTGTAAACATACCCGTATCTTGAGCCATAGCTGCATAATCAAAACACAAAAATAAGTGCAATACTTTGTGAAAACCAAAATATCACATATTTGCATTGAACGTAATTTACAATCAAATACTAAGTAGGCAACTATATTCCTTATCTAGTCAAGAGTGAGAAAGGAAACCAAGAAAAAATCTCTTCACAGCACAAGTATCACATTAGAAAGACCAATAATAGCATCTGAACCAGCTAAAATCAGAATTCATAAAGATAAAGGCGTTGTGATGGCATAGGAATTGGGCTGTGAACAAAATTTAGCAAGCAATTATTTATCGCCAGAAACAATAACTGATAGCCAGCAGTCATCATAAATTCTACTGCATAATCTTTAGGTAACAACAAATATTACATAAATTTACGTCAGTTTCCCTGCACAAATTTTCTCAGTACATCCTTCGACAGAGAAAAAAATACATAGCAGTGCAGAATTCAGCCAAAACCGTATACATATAAGTGTATATATATAACTCATCCAAATAAGCAGTTCACAAATCTTAAGAAAACAACAGCTGCCCCTTAATCTGTACCAGAAGAGCATCACGAAAATCAAGCCAAGTTGTTAGATTACCTCTATCAACAGCAGAAGACTTACCCAAACACAAAGGCGAATTAAAATTGAGGGGGCCAAAAAAAAAAGGAAAAGAAAAGAAAAGAAAAAGGAACAAATATACAGAAAGGGCCGGAAGAGTATCACAAGAAAGCACAAAAACACTCGGGCAGAGGAAAGATAAGAGTGAGAGAGACAGACCGAGCATAGAAGACGACCAACCTTAGTAGGAGTTCTGACGATTTTAACAAGGGAAATTATGAGGAGAAGGTGGTGTGGCGGCTATCGTGAGTTTTAGGGGCGGTGGTGGTACGATGATGGATTAGCAAATCTTACGAATATATTAAGTATTGGCTTGGGAAGGTCGGCGGAGAGCGGTGGCGGCGGTAATGCGGGAGAAGACTTCACACAGGCGCCGGACATATGAAATAGGGGAAAGACTCGGGCTGAAATGGGGATTGGACTGGGGACTGATTCTTTTGATTAGGGTTGGATTTGGACATTTTCCAATTGGATCTCATAGGAGGTTCCAACTGCCCAAAGCTTCGGGTTTATGGGGTATTAATGGATATCGGACTGTGTGCAGACCCATAATATCTCTTTTAGTTGACCTGGGCCTTAGTATCCAATACCTTGAAATTCTAATGTATACCGATATGCGAAACTTAGCTCTGTGTGTATGCTATACGCAAACCAAACATGCCAATAATTTTAGTAAACTCGATGTGTGTTAATATTTTTATAGCATAAAATAATTTTTTATATAATATTTTGATTTTCTTAATATTATCGAACTAATTTGAATTTCTAGGATAATCAAAGGAAAAGGTTAAAATTAAAGGGAAAAAAACAAAGTATTGGAGAGGCAAAAAAGTTAGAGTGCAAGAAAAAAAATAATCTTATTATTATTTTTTAAGTAGGATTAATTGTATTAATTTAATTGAAAAAATATCAATAAGGTCCAACACCTCATATTAGTGTGTGTGTATATATATATATGTTTTATAGGTAATTTCTCAAAATAATTGTATACACTAAGTGCATTCTTGCAATTTAAATTACAACATTTTTATTGATCACAAATTAATTTGTTTGTGTATGAAAATTTATCAATAAACTATATTGACTTGACTTAAATGGTGAAGTTAAGATTCTTAAATTATGGGGTTTTAGTTCGGATACCGCTAAAATTAAAAAGAGAGAATGATCATCTATTTTAGCAATATTTGATTGATTGTTATAATTATTTTTTTTTTCAGAATGGGTTGAGAGGATTGTCACCCCTACTGTTGAATGCACATAATAGGCCATAAGTTTCCATTGTTTAGGTTATTGATTGTCCATTTACATCAGTGGGCTATGTACATACATACACCAATCATGAGTCACACACACACCCCTTCACCACATTGCACACACACACCATTCATTCGAGTATTTGCATTGTAAATCAGCATCCTTTGTTGCCTCCTCGAAAAGTTACTGCTCCACCCCACCCTGAAAATGTCGTAAGGTACTTTCTGGCTTTTGATTCAATCATGCTATGATTTATGGAATTAAATTTGGTTCTGTGTTTGGGCCTCTGTTTTTACTTAACTTTCCGATGTTTTGAGATTTCATTTTGTTGTGAGTTGGGAATTAAATCTGCTAGTTCATTTGGGACTCTATTATGCATGCGTATTCCTTGTTTTCATTTCTGCTTTGGCATCTTGACCGAATTTGGAATTGGATTTGGGTCTACATTTTCGCTTTGTTTTTCATGCGGCCTTCAATCTATTTCAATAATTTGCAAGCATAGTCTATTCTTGTAACACTTTAACTACTGTAGGTAGATTGAGGATATCCTCTGTTATGTCACTGAGTTGTGATTTTTGAAAGAAACTTTGCTTAATCTGTTTTTTGGTCACAAACATGCATCTCTGAAATCTGGGGTCATTTACCTATGTTCATACAACTTTACTGGGTGAACGAGTAATTTGAGTACAAATAATATTGGGGAAGTTGATGTTTATATGTGTATATGAGATTAAACGGCTGTTGGACATTGAGTTGGCTAAATTCTTTTACCAAGTTTTGATGCTAATATATTGTTTCTCACAGTTTTCAATTTGTCTTGTTGGGATGAAATAAAATTTTACGGCTTTACGATTACAGATATATTTTGCAAAAATGTTGGACCTTAGTGTATGTATTCTTCTTGATTGCTTTGTATAGTTACTTAATAACACTATTTCACATACTTTGGCAATCGCCCATCTCTGCTCACTCTAATATGGGGTGTTGGCGGTGTCTGTGTGGGGAGAATGAGGTTTATTGTTACTTTAGCTAGGTAAGTTAAGGAGGTGCGACATATTATTCCATTGTGTGAGCATAAACTTGAGTCCACGTGAATATGGGATAACAAGTTAGAGTCATTTGATTTTATGTTTGAGTTGACCTTGCTTGCCATAGTAGCTTTACATGGCATTATATTTTTGTCCTTGATCTCTATATGGGCTATTGGTATGTTTGCATAAGATTGGTTTTGCTTTTTACTTTAGATCATGATGGTATTAATAGACATATTTACTTAAAGCATTTAGATTGAGGTTTCTTGTAAAAATAATAATGAAACTAAGCAAATGATATTTTGTTTGCCATTGCAATTTGTGAACTATGACATCCATGGGGACTCCAACTGAGAGGTTCTGATATGCTTTCCCTTTATGCAATCATGTTTTTATTTATGTTGACCGTAATTGTAATTTTCTTATTTCATTATTGTTAATGTTGGTCTAATGGTTTTTTTTAATATGTTTAATATATGGTTGACAAATTATTACCCATTTATTTGATTGTATGTTTTGACTGTAATTGTTGTACTTAAGTAGCACTCATTATTTATTTGTTTTCTACTTAGGTAATGGTTTCATATAGGACATTGTTAGTTATACTTGAATATCATTATTTGAGGTTGCATGCATTACATTAGAAGAGGGGCCATGCTTGGGGTTTTCCGGCCATAAGTGGGGAATTAAGTCATTCCCCATGGTCACGTATAGGGCATGTGTGCATATTGGGAAACCATGATTCCCACTGGCCTAACTTCTATAAGAATGTCTTTGTTGATATATCTATAATGTAAAGCTAGTTTGATGTACCCCATGTGATTGGATATATTAATTATGTTTCATCTGCTTTGAGATTGGTCATGGCCCTATTTACATATCTCTTGCATTGTTTATTGTTCGTGATTGTGCACCATTTTGAGTTAGGGCATTCTGCATTTCATTCATGTTCATGTCACTCATATCTATGTACTGTTACACTATCTAGGTTGCATACCATTCTTAGGTATATTTGACATTAGGTTAGTGCATATTTTGCATTGCATGTGCATGGTTCGCTACAAATTATAATTGTAGCCAACCTAAGTGGGGGTGACAAATATTAATATCAATTTGGGTTTTTAAGATAAGTGAGCACGACTACATATTTTTGCTCCACTTTAGCCCAAATCGAATATCTTAAAATGTATAGTGTAACAAATAATCTTACTACAATATTTCGAGCAACTATGCACTGAGAGATGTAAATGTATTTGTACATTTTACAATAATAATTTTTAATTTTTATCATGACACATCATATTCTTTTTAAATTGTACTATATGATATTTATTTACATATGTCAATGCAGTAAGTTATAAAATCACTTATTGATACTAAATAATTCAAAATTAGAAAATCCATTAAATGAGAAAGTATGGAAGGCCGTGCCCTCTTTCACTTGAGCTAATAAGACCATTGCCTCATAGAGTGATCCCACCTCTATGATAACGGTGGAAATGTGTGTACAAAAATTGAACAAGATTCATGATCTACCTGTTGACTTATTCTACACCATCCTCACAAAATTAGAGTTCCCCACCCATTATAGGATGTTTCTTGCCTTCTCCCCCGACCGTAGGCGTGGCTACTTGGAGAAGCTCCCATGATTTATTGACTGCCTAGTCTATCAGCCCATATGTCATGCTACTATCATGTTGACCTAAACAATAAACAACATGTTGCTATGTCTTTTAAATTTTCAAAATTTTTATGCCACAATTTTTGTTTTTTTCTTATCTATCCATCTTCGTACTTGTTTTTTTTGCATTATCATCTATCTTAATTTAGTTTACTTAACTTTCTTGCAATAATTGTAATTCACTTCCGCGTTGACATACATTGTAAAAATTTCCTTAGATTTCCTAACAAATTTGGAAGGAATGGACAGTGAAAATATTGGAGATATGGCTAATGACGTGGTGGATGATGTTGTCGATGATGTGTTCAATAATGTGCACAATGAAAGTACTACTGATGCTCGAAGAAATCTAAACCGTTTATTTGAGGGTTTTCTACACCTATACTAGACGTCTCCCTACTCAGTTTCGAATCAATTGCGAATACCTTTTAAGGATTCGCAATATCAAGGCACAGATTGGTTGACTGAGTTGTTCCAAGGACATGAATGTTGATTCTTTAAGCAGCTAAAGATGAGTAAACATACATTTTGTACTCTTTGCAGTAAGATAAAGGATTGTGGCTTGTTTGTTGAACACTAATGTACTTAGCTTGTGATTGAGGAAAGTGTTGTTGTACTTATTTAAATGGTTGCCATGTACCATCACCACAGAAATAGTGCCGAGAGATTTCAGCATTCCACTACACTATATCACGCCACGTGAAGCTTATGTGTGATGCTATGTTACTTAGCACCAAAGTATATACGTCTGCCAAACTTTAATTTGATGTCAAACTACATACAACACAACTCAAACTCATATCCTTTCTTTAAGGTATGCATGCAATTTAATTATTATCGTTATGTCAAATGTTAACTATATAGATATGTGACTTCTTCTTGTGGACGTGAAGGATGATTAGATGACTAGATCACGTCCTCCTGATGTATGACTACTTAGTAATATGTATCTGAACTCACTATGGACTGAGATTAAATTTATGTTAAAGGAATTTAGACTTAGTCATTGCCTTTATCATTATGTAATACTACACCATTTGTATTTCACATGCAATCTATTGTACACTGGATAAGGATATGGCCCATAATCAGTCGCAATTTTTTCTGGTTCTGATTACGTGGATTACCTATTAGTTGACTACTTATAACATAATAGTATTTTAGATATAATTAACCACTTTATAGTACACATTTAACCAATAATATATTAAATTTTTTATTTATATTTCGTGAATATTTTATATATATATATATATACATATGTTAATAAGTAATTAAAAATTTGTTAACGCATAAATTATTGTACATAGTTAAATATATTTACCAAATATGTAGCATATATTTAATATTTAATATAGATAATGCATTTTTTTGTACTATGTATGCAATATTTAATATATGTTGTGCTATTTAGTAAAACTTCAAATGTATATACATAAATAATTTATTTTAATATATGTTAATAAATAAATCACTACTATTTTATGGAAAAATCTATCAAATTATTAAATATATTTAACGAATAATTAGTATATATTTAATATTTAAAATAGATAATGAAATTTTTTTTGAGTATATATGTAATATTTAATATATCTTGTGCTATTTAATATACATTTAATCGATATACATAAATAATTTATATTTAATATATATTAATAAATAAATAACTAATGTTAAACAAAAAAATCAATGAATATATTAAATATATTGAACGAATATTTAGTATATATGCACTAATAAATTTATTACTAATAGCTGAATAAATATTTAACAAATGTATAGGAATGTATATGTACATATATTTACATTCAATATATAAATTATTAAATTTTGGATTAAAATTTTCACAATTTAATCATTTACATTATTAAATTAATTTAATATTGTAAATCAATATAATACACTGGACAATTTTGTATAATAATAAAATAATATGTAGTTATTCTACAATAATGTATATATAAATAGTATGTAAATTTGCTTACATTAAAATAACTCATAACAAATCACCATCTCTTTCTCTCAATCATTTACCACTCCACAAATTTTACTCAAGAAAAAAAAATCTCACAAACAACCACCACCTCACAACTTTCACTTACAAAAAATTCTCACAAATAATTATCACCTCACTTTCTCTCACATGTCACATCAATTGTAATCATTACGATTTTACTTCACAATCGATTACTAGCTCATAAAAAAATTTTCTGCCTCCCAAATAAAAAAATCTCACAAACAATCACTATTTCTTCATGAAAATGAGAAGTGAGAAATGAAAACACAAGCAATCACAACCTCACTCCTCACATTTTCTCCCTCCTAAATGAATCGAGAAATTATACAACCTTCGTTTGATTATGTTTTGATTGTTTTAAGAAAAAACTTTTGAGAAAATATATTTTAGGAGGGAATTTGAGAAATGTGATTTTATTTGTTATTATTTTGAGGGTTGTTAAAGAATATTTTGAGACAAAATAATTTATTTTAAAGAATTTTGAAAGGAAACAAATTTTATTATAAATGTTACATCAATTAGTTTTTGCTGAGTTAATGACATGAAAGTAAATTTTATATGTGTATATATATTATATATGTATATGAATATATATAATGATTAATTGGTTATATATATGTAATGATTGTTTTGTTATATGAATGTAGTTGTAATATTTTTTGGAAGGGTATTTTGGGGAAAGAAAATGTTATTTTAAGCATGACATAGAAAAATGCACGCCCTTATCTGAAAATATTTTGGGAACTAAAATTTATCATGGGAAAACATATATTTTAAGAAGGCCATAGTTGTCAATGTTCATTTAACCTATAGACGTAAGTCTTACATATGTAGATGAGGTTAAGGGATCGAACTTATCAAGTCTTTGAGTTGCACATATATAAATAAAGAAAAGACTACAGTTTCATCATTTAAATATTAAGCAATTAATTATCACCAAATACCAACAATGAATAATCGACTACTATTAAAGTAGATAACACCCACGCTTCTAGTAAAAACTAAGCTTGATTGAACTTGACGATGGTTAGCTTTATTATCAAATATGAAGACCCGTGTTGCAAGATATAATTAACCAACATGTTAAGTAACCAATTATGATAAGGAATTATAATATTGAAATGCATGAGGAGTTTTATCTTTGTGAAATAACACTTTAAAACATGATAAATTATTGGCAACTTATAAATTATTCTAAAATTATCAATTCTCTTAATGTGAGACAAATCAAATATTATCCAAAATCAAGATCTTGAAATTCTTCAAATTTCAGCTTTGGCACGTGAATAATATTTCGAAAAGTGTATTTTTCATGAAACATTTGAAAATGTTGACACTTAATTAAGACAATAAATATAATTAAGTCCCACTTAACTCATGGGCTGGTATAATAAATTAGAATTTGATGAGCCTCGCATGGCTACATCAAATTTTCATTACTAAAAAATCAAGACTAGTGTAATCGAAAATTTTGAGGATAGTTTCTCTTTTTAATTTATATACATAAATATTAAGAATTTGTTAGGGTTTCGATTCCCAATTTTACACTCAAATGTATGAGGTGATGTTATCAAACCAATTGACAGTTAAATTTTTTGAAAAGCAAGTAACAAAATTAACCAACAAAACTACATATAAGGTTAGGATAGTTATTTAAAAGGTGATAAAAAAAATAAATAACCAACAAAATTTTATTGGAAGCTCTCCTTATACATAGGACTATCAATTGAGCAGATTTTAATGCTAATTCGATCTGAATTTGATTGGATAATTTAGGATCTTTAACCGATATAAGATTCGATGGATATGCTCCGATTAAAAAAATTCGTAATTCAAAATAAATGGAACAAATATGGATTTGACTTAATCTGATATATTAATAATTCGAATCCAAATATATATAATATTACATATATATATAGTGTTATACATATATACGTAGGGTTCTATAGCAATGACAAAATAAATTTTTGGACGAAAAAAGTAATGAGTTCCAATGCAATATATCAAATAAGTTGATTTTCATATAAAATATTAAATTTGGAGGTTATCTACATCATAATTGCATCGGTTATTTTTCTATTTTTATAAAAAAAATAATGAGCATGAGTTTAATGTTGGGATATAGGAAAATGCAATGCAAATCTCAATTTTATTGAAATGAGTTTTTTTTCTTTTAAAACTTTAAGTTTATAATTAATTGATTGAAAAATTAAGTATATATGTATTTATAATGTCAAATAAGTACTATTATCATCAATAGAATCTAAAATACAATAATATGATAAATGAATATGATTAAATTATATTATATTATTATTTTTATATGATAAATAGACTTAAACTTTATCTGTTAATATGTTGTGTGCATGCTTTTTTAAGAATGAATGTTTTTTATTTAAATTCTACTAATTTTGGATTTGGATCTGTTTTTGGATATCCGATATTTATATGAATTTGGATATTATTATAATAGTTAAAATTTTATAGAATTTTGAATCAAATTGAAATATAATATATTACTATCAAATTCGAATTCAAATTCAAATCCAGTATGATCCAATTCGAATCCGATCAATTGGCAACCCTACTTATACATAAATAATATTTTTCTTGAAGCAAAGGAGACTGTGAATTGGACCAATTGGGTTGAAAAGTAAGACAATTGGGCGCAGCCCAACCCACATGAAGTTTTGTGGATTTTCCTATTAGTAGAAAAGCCCATCAAATAGGAATTTGACCAAAAAGAAAAAGGTGAACTCATGATCACCGCCACCCTGCCGCCGCCGCCGCACCTGCAACCAATTCCGACACCGCACCACCACCTACCTAAAAAGACTACCTCTCTCTCTTACGTCATCTTCACTGAATTTCTCTCTTCCCTACTTTCCAACTACAAACTCTCTCAGAAACTCCTCAAATTCCCCAGAATGTCCCTTACCTTTACAAACTCTTCAAACCGTACCCGCCGCTAGCCGACTGCCGCCATTTCCGACGCCACAGTCTCTCTTAGACTGGCTCAAGTCCCGCCGCAGAGTTATTCGGCTCTTGGAGAGTGAAGCCGGGCACTAAAATGTCCACAATCTGTGGCTCGAAATTGCTGATGGAGAAACATTTTTAGCTGATTACACCCTCTGGTTCGTTCTATTCAAGTTGTGTTCGAATTGTGCGAAATGATAGGAAAATCCTTGTGTAATCGCACCAGGAGCTGTCAAACGACACCATTAGGCACCGAAGCCGCCCTTCATCTGAGAAAAATAAAGCCCGATGAATCCGTTGAGGTCGCAGTTTTCCGCGCCGTGAAAGAGGAATTAGTGTCCGTGTTAGAAATCGGGTTTTCTAAAATATCACTAGTAACTGTTATGGCGTTACTGGAATTAATGGCATTTTGAAAATTTGCCAGCATAAGATGTGAAGAAAGATGGAGGAGAGGATTTCATTATCCTATCCAGGATTTCCGGCTCGGTATATATCTTGCTTTCGATGGATGCAGATGGGTGGGTTTGCCTGACGGTGAGTTTTGCAGCGAGGAAGTAGATGAGTATGGGTATTTTGATGGGATGGGAATCGCGAATTCTGCGGTTTCATATAAAAAGCATTACTGGAAATGGGTTGATTCTGACTCAACTGATTTTTTGGGATGAGGTGAGTTTCCGGGCTGTTTACAGATTGAGTTTCGAATTGATAGTCTTATTGTTGCTATGTTATAGTGACTGAAAATGTTCTATACATGTGTTGATGAGAACTACAGTTTCGATTTTTGTTAATACGACAATAGAAGAGAGAAACACTGGACTCTAGTTTCAATTTCTTTTTAGAATCATTGGGTGCGTCATTTGGAGGATTATATTCTGGATTGATGTAAATCTTTCAGTTGCATGCTGTGCGCACGCACATCTTGTACATCTTCAAGAGAATTATTGGGCATCAACCAAGTCGAATTCAAGTCGAACTTTTGGAAGTTTTTAGTACCTCGAGCTTGTAAAATTAGGTTCGAGCTTAAGCTCAGTATAGAAAATTAAACTCAATACATTGTGAACTTTGGCAAAAAAGCTCATGCTGACTTCAGATTGCACTCATGGGTTTAGAGGCAATCCTTATATTTGCGGGCTCATGGACCTGGAACGAGGCAAGTGTTCTTTATGCATCTCAACACAATTGCGTACTTGTTTTAGTGACAACAGTTTCTGTGGTTATACAATTCTCAAACCGATTGCCGCACTGTTTTTGCATAGAATGTCAAAGAGCAAATTTGTGATCTGGGACAACAGCTACATGAATAATATTTGAATGACTCTTGGTTGTGAAGCCCTTTCTGCTATTCTGTTTTCCTACCTTTGTATTTCTTGATGACCTTTAGATGTAGCTGGCCTCAATGGTCTTTCCAAAGGTATGTTCTTGTGAATTTGCCCTTGAATTTTCAGCAATGCTAAGCCGTGTTAAGAGTTTTCTCTTCACCTTTGTTGCTCTTGTGTGTGTTTTGTTTCTATAACATTTTGCTGTGGTTCTGGGTTGAAACTCTTTGGGCCCTCCATGGGCAAATTAAAAGTTTTTTGTGTTTACAAGGAACTTAATATTACCAGAAAGTCTACTGGAATTTGATTAACTTTCTTTATAATAAAAGAGAGTTGACATGGAAACATAGAATATCTACATAAAGAAAGCGGCAGATTATATTTCCATCCTTTTAATCTATCCTTTTTCACCTTTGGAATCTCATCAACCAACTTGTGATATCCCGCTGCCCCTCTTCTCTACCAACAGTGAAATAACCTTCTCACCAAGAATGAAACCTTTCCTCCACTGCCCACTCCCTGAAAGTCCACCAAAAAACCCCCCATAATCCACATCCTTTTCTCCCATCATACATAAAAGCATTCGAAAGTGAGCTCAAAGCAAAGAGAAAAGAAGAGAGATGGACCAATGCAAACTTTTCATCATCCTTAATATTATATTTTTACTTTATACTTAATTACTTACAAATCCTAATAGGCAGTCAATATTTACCGAAAACCAAGCCTTGAACAACATCCGAAGAAGCTTATTATTCATAAAACAAGACATCATAGTCATGAATTTTTGTCATCAAACCGAAGTAGAGCACTGTGTGCCTTGTTTGGCACTTGAGGGGGGTGAAAGTGCAGGTCCAAATGGCATAATAGTTATACAGTTTACAGTAAACCTGTACCGACTAGAAACCCAAGTTCCCACTTTCCACCGGAGCCTGCCTATTACCTTGAAATTTAATGCCAGTTTTCCAGTCCCTTGATCATGTTGAACTTGGTAAGCCAAAGATGGGGCCACGGGTTGGTTTCCAACCAAAAATGCACTGAGAATGTTTGTTTCTTCATGCTCTTGATAGAACGGAGGGATTGAAGTTTCAGGAGTAATCTTTTGGCCATTGTAAGATGCATATAATAGGAATTCATCATAGTAAATACCAACTTTCTTGTTGGGATTGTTGGATAGGAGAGTCAGCTGAATAGAGGAGTTGAGGAAGGATGGACCTGTTAGGTTGAGCTGATTGATATCAGTTTGTTTGAGGGAAAACTGCGGCTTTGTTGGGTGGAGAATGAGCCAAACAAGGAGTATAAGGGAGAGGATTGTGAGGAAGAATGCGGAGAAGTAAAAGATGAGTTTCTTGTTGAACTTGTGGAATTTGAGTTCTTGCTTCTTTGCACAGTGTTTGGGAGATTTCTGATGGATTTGAGACATTTGCGGAGAAAGATGCAGAGAGAGAGATAAGGAGAGAGAGGGAGAAGTATGCAATGCTAAGAAAGGAGGAAGTTGATATGATGGGGTTAATAAAGAGCTAAATGGAACGGAGAAAGCAGCAATTATTTTGCTGATAGCTAGCTGCTTTTGACTGGCAGTTCAAATTGCTGGAGGTGGCTGAAAAAATTTCACCTATGACTAAGCCAAGGCCAAGATTTTGAAATAAATGAAACTTTCCTAAATCAGTATTTCTTTTCCTTTTTCTCAATGCTGGATTAGTTGTTTTCTCCTGTTCACAAAGGGCTTTTACCCCTTTTTCCAAAGGCTGGATCAGTGTTTCCTGTGGGTCATAAAGGGATTGCAGGCATGCTACTAGTCTTAAGAGTCGTTTACTTGCTTCTATCCAGAACCAGTTGACAGTTAGTGAAAAATAACATAGTTAAAAATGTTGAAGAAGTGATGTTTTTATCAGCGTAGGAGAGACTCTACTGCATTTATTACTCAAACCTTAACTACAATTCTATTCTTGGATGCATGCTATACAGATAGAGATAGCTAATGACTTGGCTATATATGAGTCCCTAGATGGAGCATATCCACCATGATTCTTGAATATGCTTGTACCTCTGTCATACATATATTTTAGAATTGTATCTTCAGGAACTGTATTTTTGGTAAATAGTCAAGCAGGCCTGGTCATGGCCACCGCCTCTGTGAAGAAACACCCTTCTCCCAAAGTTGTATAACTAATTTGTTGAGTTTCTTAGAGAGAGCTATCTTGCGCGACTAATTATTATCCAGCAGTGTCGATTTCAGGTATAAATACCATTTCTGACTAAAGGTTATTCAAGCTTTTCCTGGGAGCATAGCGCCGATTACTTGTGCAGCGTAGCGCTTGGTGCTTGAACATTGGCATTTTCTCTGCCCCTTCGTCCTCTGAAAAAGCAGAATTTTGTGAAGCAAAGGTTAATCACTTTTTAAGTTGCTAGGAGATGGAGTAGCCAATAGCTCTTTCCAATGCATTAAAGTGAGAAATTGTGCATCTGTGAAAAGGGATTACTCTCCAAAACCTGTCTGGTGGTTGAGTTAGTATAAAAATAACTGAGAAGATTTGGTATATGGCCTATGTAGTGGTTTTTAAAAAAATATGAAATCGAGGGTCTTTTAAGCTGTTAATCATTGTTATTATATATAATGAGCTTGGAGAAAGGGAATTCAAAAGATAGAGCCAAACATGGAGAATCTGGGAAATAGACTTTATGGTAGCCCCCAG
The DNA here is from genome assembly GCA_014898725.1 of Jacaranda copaia. Taxonomy (NCBI): domain Eukaryota; kingdom Viridiplantae; phylum Streptophyta; class Magnoliopsida; order Lamiales; family Bignoniaceae; genus Jacaranda; species Jacaranda copaia. The sequence continues at coordinate 55,256 of JACGDI010003514.1, read as the reverse complement.
GAGTGCGTGAAAGTTTCCCATTGAACCTTTGCTTTTCGGTTAAGAAAAGGGTTTAGCATTTATGAGAAAGCCAATGTACATGAAATTTCCACAAGATTGCCCTCAAGCTGCTCTGCTATGTAGGTGCAAAGCTCCTAATATTTTCTATGACGTTCTTTACTAAAACTTCTTATCGTTGCTTCAACTGAAATCCTGGTTAAATCCATCGTATCATGTGTGATACATCTGTATTATTATATATAGACAAACAAGAACGATTGAGTGTTCGATGTTTATAACCTAACGCGAATATGTTGTTATGATGGAACTATCATTATACCCTTGCTAAGCAGACTGAATTGCTGGTGCTGCTGTCATTTTTGTGAAAGAAAAAGGAAATCTCTTGTAGACATTTAGAGTTGGCACTCTGCAACATTGAAAATGACTCTAAGATAAAAATCACTAACATGTCGTGGGTGGCCATCACATAATGTTTTTTCACTTTTTTGATTCTATAGGTTGTCTCCTTGCATTTGCCTTGGCATGGCCAGTGAATCTACACTTAGAGATGTCTTTGTTCAAAAATTTTGGATTTTAATTAAGGTTGTTAATTTAAAAAGTAATCTCTTGGTCGAAATTTAATTTTCTTGCACCATTCTGATAACTCGATAAATCAGAAAGGAGAGTTCTTCAAACCTCCTTTTTCAAGACAAGGATAGAACTTGATGGAAAATGGGTAAAATGCATGTTAAAGTACTCCTAGTTTGTGCGTGTCTGTTTGAAGAATCCCTCCAAATGAAACAAAAATGGAGGTGTAAAAGCACTTATGCAGCTTGAAGATAATGGAAATTCAGACATCTACATAAAATGCTTCTCCATGGTGATGATATACGTATTTATTAGGTGAGAAGTAGGGTGAAAGGGGCATCCCCTGTGTTACCATCTTCATGGAAAGCATAGAATAAACATTAAATTAAAATTCACTATTTGCAGAATGCAAGCCCTTCTTTCTGAATCCTCTATTTTAATAAGTGAATTTCGATGCATATGATCATTCTTTATTGCATTGATTTTTTCATTCCTTGCCATCATAACAAAATGTTTCAACTATATATTAAAAGGGAATATGCCATTTAAGTAGAAAATATTCGCTAAAAGTAGGGTATCCTACAATGAATTAATTCATTCAACAGAATTTGTCCGCATCAAACCATGATGAATGAGATTGGTCCAGTCTCTCACCTGGATGTCGGACTCCCACTGCCAAGAGATAGCCCATGCCACTTTTTGTGACTACCATTTTCAAGAATGAATGAATTATGATATAGCCACAGCTTCGTTCCATACACGAAATTCATAAAAATTTGTCAAGATAGAAAATAGAAGGCCCTTATACAATACATCCTATTATCTTGGAATGAATGCACCTTATATCATAGTAGCATGATCGAATAGAGGCAGCGAGCAATTTTTTGTATAGGTTAAGTTAGCGATGACTAACACTTTATAAAGACTAACAATTTTATTAATATTGAGCTTTTTTCTTATTACTCAAGTTGTTCAAGGTAGAAAATTGAAATACAATCTCGAGTATGTAGTCAAATGGTAGAAGAATCTATGAATTTATTAGGAATCAATAGTCGTTATTTGGACATACGAACTGCAGTATATATAAATTATTTCAATACTTTAAAAGCAACAACAAAATCTTGTTGCCCTTTTCCCTTTCTACAAGAATATTGCAGCAGGAAGCTCTATAAGAAGCAGGGTTAACAAGAAAATAAAATACGTATCATCTTTGATAACATAATGTATGAAATCAAATGAAACTCTACGTATTAGCATTAGAGAAGATAATCACATGATAATTGTGTGCCTATGTTGACTGATCGTTCCATGAAGCTAAAGGATATAGGGTAGCCGAAATCTAACCAATCAGTCTAATTTTTTTTGCTAAAATCTATTAAGAGGACCTTAAATGGAGATTAGATGACCAACTAATTGGCTCCTTGAATTATGATCTGGCTTGCATTCTTAACGTTATATTTATCGATATTCCTACAATTAATCTTAAAATGATGTAATTTTTCAAGAGATGTATTAAATATAAGAGATCTCGTCTTCGATCTGTCAAACCAAAGTGAAGAGAAAATAAGAAAAGAAAAAAATGAAGAGTGACATTATTGTTCTTAATGAGTGCCTAAAATGAGTACGATTGGGGTGGGGGGCGGGGGGGGCAGAATTGGGGTGGAGGGTATGCTTTATATATTGGAGTCTCTTAGGAAAGACTTTCTCGGGCCTCTAAGCCCTATAAGCTTACTACTCAATCACGGGCAGGTTGGGCCGCCAACTATGTAAATAGCTTCATCAATCACAAAAGAATATTAATTTTCAAATAATGTATCTCCTTACTGTGGAATGTGAGCTACCGCACCACAAAGATTAGTTAAAGTGTTTGGTATATTAAATTAACTAGTATGCGTGGTTGTGATGCATCAAATATAATTTTAATATTAAAATAATTTATTTTACTTCATATAATTAAAAATAAATTATAATTATTTTTAATATTTTAAAAAAATTATTATTAATTAAATTAAATAAAGTGAATGTTTGAATTAAACATATTTTATTTGAAAATAATTTGTACATAAATAAGTTATAAAATATCAAGATTTGCTAATTCTAAATTTATAAATTACACAAAAAAATTTAAAACGATAAAATTTAAAAAAATAAATTAATTAAAGAATTAAGAAAATAAAAATTTTACAAAATACTTTACTAAATACATTTTTTAAATTGGATATATATTTATACATACATATTCTGATATGTTAAATAAGCAAATAACTTTTTTTTAAAGTATGAAACTTTTTTGTATGATTTCTTCATAATGTGGAAGCTCGGTTATAATTTTCATGATATTTGAAAATTTTTAAATTTTAAGTATTTTCTTAATATAAAATATATAACCTCTTTATATTTTATCTATGAAAATAGCTTACATTAGTCATTATTTGATAACTGATTTAATAAGTAGTTCATATATGCAATTTTTATAAACTAAAATATCCCTTAATATTTCAATAATTTTGATAAGTATAATTTATTATTTTTTATTTATATATGTATTTATTTTATTATTTTAAAAATTATCAAATAACACATATTTTGTACATAAATAAAACAATATAGCAAATGTTCAATATTCAATTTAAAATAAAATATCAATCTCTCCTAACTTTCTTTTATTAATACATAAAAATATATGAATATATAAATTGATACTTACTTTCAGTCAAACTTTTTTAAAATATGATATTATTAATCCATGTAAATTTATGTTTTATGAATTATAATAACCAAAGATATTAAAATAAATGTATGCAACATAATCATATAATTGTGTAATCAAATGTATTTAAAAATATAAAAATTGATATCTTTTGCTATCTAGTGTTTATTCATCAAGTTTTTGAAATTTTTCGACTGTGTCAACTATATATGTGTCACATATAAAAGAATATATTTAAAATAATTAAAAATGAGTTTTTTTATTATTATATTACTCAAAGACTAAAATGACTTAAAGTAATAATAAAAAATAAAGTTCAAAGTTTATAATTGTTGTAGGAAATATATTTTTATATTTGAAATAAATTCTTCAAATTAAATTATTTATTATATACTATATGTATATTGTTTTATCTAAAAATATTTTACATATCTAAAAAGTATCATTGTAAAAATAATTAAATTTTAAAAACTTTGATAATTAGTTGAGAACTTACGTGTCAATTAATTTATAATTATTCATTTTTTAAATTTATAACTCTTTAATAAAAAGTGATGATTTAATATTTTACATAAATATTTATCTAACTTTTTCATAAGCAACAAACAAATTGTAAAATTTTTTAAGTAAATCATGATATTAAGAGATAATTGTGAGGGTTAAGTATTTGATTTCATTTTGAAAGTAAATTTAATATAAATTATATCAAAATTATATGCATTTAAATTCTATGTTGTGGAAAAAATAATTATTTAATTAGAAAACAAAAATAATTTATTTAATCAAATGATTGGATATTTTTTATTTATTTAATAATTTATTTATTTGAAATAATTAAAAATTGTATTAAAATAAAGTGATTATATCTATATAAATATAAAAGAATTTATTAAATATGAAAAATTAATTTTGTTTTGAAATTACTTAGCTATCAACTACTTCATTTGGATAAATTTTGATTTTTTATATAAAAATATCTAACTCTTTAAATAAAAAAATAAATTAATATTTATTAAAACTTATATTTATTAGATAATTTCATTACTTCGTATATCCATTTAAATTTTTATAGTTAATATTATCAAAGTGAGCATGAATTACTTATATGAAATATATCAATTACGTAAAAAGTATTTATTTGCAGTGACATTTTGATTTCTACCTGTATATACATAACTTTTTGTAAATGTTTATTTATTGAAAGAGAAATGAAATGATTTTCTTATAAAAAATATTATAAATCAGTGAATAGTCAACCAATCATGATAAACTTATCAAGCCACATGATATTATATACAAAAGAATGCAAAATATTCTTTCTTATGTTCACATAATTAGAAATGGGCAAATTAAGTGCTATAAATTTAATAAATATTTTATAGAAAAAATATAGTATTTCTTTCAATTTATAAAATTGGAATAATTTCAACAATTTCATAAGATTATAATATTTTTTAATATTTTATTACATTATATTATTCGAGGTACATTATTCAATTGAAATATATACGATTTTTTATCTAGATGAATCGAGATAGTAGCAATTAAAATAATAGTAAAATAAAAATTTAATATCAAAAGAAAATTCTTATAAGAACATACAAAAATATTTGAAAATAGTATTGAAAATTAATATATAAAATATAATTAATTTAAGCAAAAAAAAAAATACTGCATGCTAATATTTTTAAGTAATATAAAAGTTACAATCCTAAATTGACCATAAAACTTTAGTTTTAAATATATATTGAGGAAGACAATAAAGTAATAACATTGATGAAATATGTAATTATATCAAAACAGTATCTAATTAATTTAGAATGAAAAAAAATAAAAATAATATAAAAAAGTGTAATAAAAAATGTTAAAAATTTTCTACAAACTAAACTTTAAATTAAAATAAAAAATAAACATCGTTATATTATGCTAATTAGGAAAAGAGGTCCTACAATTTAAAATATAGAATTGTAGTATAAATAATATAGAAATAAAATATAAGAATAATAATTGTAAAGCAACAAAATTTATAAAACAAACAAATGAAATATTTATTTGTTAATCTTGTGACAAATTAAATTTATAAGATAGAATTTTATGAAAAAAGTACTTAATAAGGTGTTTAATACGAATAATATATAACTATGATGTTCGTATTCATTACAGTCGAACATCTATTAATTTAATATGAATAATATCGATTTTAAATAATTATAAACAATGTTTTGTATGGATGTACAAATGCGAACACATTGAAAGCACAAAATAAAACTACGGGGTTGGTTGTATCCCTTAAATTGTATATTAGTTAATCAACAAATGTAGTTGGCTCTTTATAACTGAATCTCAATTATTTTTGTGTCTGAAAAAGTGTTTTTACATTTAATTATTTCTCTAAAATCAAGCATAAAATTAAACTTAAAAGCGGCAATCAAAAAAATAATATTCCAACTTCCATTCTCCGAAATGAAATAAAAAAAAAACATTAAAAAATATGAGTAACCTTCCACCAATTACAGCATCTTGCTACTTTCTATTATTATTTCTAAAAGCTCTCGAGCTTCACTAAATCCTTCTTTCCTTTACAATTTTTTACTTTTCCGAAAATAAAAAAGTTATTAATTACAAACAAATCCTCTATAACCCCATCAACTTCTACAATATTTGCATCACTCAAAACTTGCACCAGGAAAATAAATCCACCAACAAATAAAAAAAGTACATGAAAATCCTGCAATTTTAAGAATGGATCATCCAGAAGAAGAAGAAGACTTTTTATTGGCCAGACAACTCGCCACCGCTTCCGTACTACCCATGGTTCTGAAATCCGCCATAGAACTCGACTTACTTGAGCTCATCAAGAAAGCTAGCCCGGCCGCCTTCGTTTCTCCGGCGGAACTAGCCGCCCAGCTGCCCACCACCAACCCAGAGGCGCATGTCATGCTCGACAGAATCCTCCGCCTCCTCGCCAGCTATTCTGCTCTAAATTGCAGCGTCAGAGAGCTGCCGGACGGCGGCGCCGAGAGGCTGTATTCTTTGGCTCCGGTTTGTAAGTTCTTGACCAAGGATGACGGTGGAGTTTCTTTGGCTACTTTTTTGCGCATGAGTCAAGATAAAGTCCCCATGGAGTGCTGGCAAGTTTTCTTTTATCATTTTATCTTAAAACTCAAGTAGATTTTGTAACTCGTTGGATGAAAATATAATGATATCATAAAATAATTATGTCAACATGCATGCACGATCTAATGGAAAGTAATTATATTAACATTTAGAGGGTGTTAATTTGGCTAAATTTATTTAAAAATTTTTATAAGTTCTAAGATGTTTTTTGAAATTTATAAAATATTAAATTTTATTTTTGAAATAAATATATTATTGAAGTGTTTGGATATAGAATAAGATTTTGGAGTCTATAAAATGTTAATATGATAATTTTGTAATCTAAATGGTTAAAATTAAAGAAAATTTTGTTAAAAGTTTTAAAACAATTTATGATCTTCTTACTTTTTTGTTTTAAGAGAATATATGATATCCTAACATCATATTTTAAAGATCTACATTAAGTTCCTTTTCACTGAACACTTTTTAACATTTTATAAGTTTTTAAATATCTTATAATATGTTTTGAGAAACTTATAAACTCATCCAAATGCCCTCTTAATCATTTTATCTAAGTAGATTTATATAATCATATATACATCTTGAATTATATGTAGGTATCATTTTAAAGATGCAGTTCTTAACAGTGGAATCCCCTTCAACAAGGCCCGTGGAATGACTACATTTGAGTACCATGGCACAGACCAAAGGTTTAACAAGATATTTAATGAAGGAATGTCTCATAATTCCACCATCATTATGGAGAAAATTCTTGAAAAATATAATGGATTTGAGGGCCTCAAATCTCTAGTGGATGTTGGTGGAGGAAAGGGGCAACAACACTCAATAGGATTATTTCTAAATATCCATTTATTAAGGGCATTAATTTCGATTTGCCTCGTATTATTAAAGATGCTCCATCTTATCCAGTCACCTTCTTCAGTTCTTCCTTAGTTCATTTACTTATCTTAGTGACGGTTAGTGAATTTTGAGCATAAGATTAAAGTGTGACGAAAAATCTAAATCAAATATTAATTTGTTTAGTGGAGTTGGCTTTGTTTGATGCATTAATTTAATATAGGTGATGCTGCAAGGAGCTTATCGGTCCGAAACTCCGGTGGATTAGAATAGTATTGGGCTTGAGATCTGTAACCAAGAACAAACGTAAACTAGCCGAGGTGCCCCGGCTAAGGCACTCCGACGCTCAAGTCAGATTTTCGGTAAAACGGAGAGTATAGAGAAAGTGTATAGTGAATAGTGTATTTACAATACCTTGAGCGTGGTGGTGCTGGTAGGATTTATAACCTGATGATGGTGTGAATTTCCCCGAGTGCCCTTATCAGGTGTACTTGGGTTTTCTTCATGATTGGGGTTCGATAGTCATTTTCTGCCTAGATCTTGAGGCTGTGCCATGTGGCGCAATCTCCTGTTTTCCTGGGTAGTCACATCAGTGGGAGCGCGCCTCTGCCAGAGTTGTTGGCAGGGTTGTCAGGATTGTTGTTGGCAGGGTTGGTGGAAGTGGTTACATCCGTAGGCAGCAGTCACATCTACTGCCACG
>JACGDI010003514.1:18846-32841 GCA_014898725.1 Jacaranda copaia | reverse complement strand
AGTCAACAACATCTTTTAGTAGCATGGGCCAAAAGTATCCATATTTAATGACCTTATGTGCAAGAAATATCCCTCAGAGTGGTTCCCATAAATGCCTGCATGGATATCCTACAGAATCTTGTAAGCTTGGTAGGGATCCAAGCACCTTAGGGATAGTTCGGAGATTGACCTTTTATAAAGCTGGCCATGCTTATCGAGGGAAAATTTAGCTGCTTGACCTCTAATCCTGCATGCTTCATTTTTGTCGTCAAGAACTGCACCCTGACTCAGGTAAGGCTTTATTAGATCCTGCTAAGAAAAAACTATTCCTTCGATGCTCTCCATAAAATTCTATTCAAGGATGCCTATTGATGGCTTGTTAGCAACCAAAAATGTTATCATTCTATCTCTTGTTCCTTTGGTTGTGTTGGTGAATTTAGATAGGGCATCTGCTTGTTCGTTCTCTGATCGAGGTACTTGGTTGAAGGTGAACTTTTTGAACGATTACTGTAGTTTTTTGACCTCTACTAGGTACTGGCTCATTGTTGAGTCCTTAGCCTCAAAATTTCCTTCGATCGACTCTACAATCAATTGGGAGTCTATAATCGTTGCTAGATGCTTGACCCCATGGTCTAGTGCTATATTTATTCCTGCGATGAGGGTTTCATATTTCGCTTAGTTGTTGGTCACTGCATAATCAAGCTTGATTGCGAAGTCATATTTCTCTACTAAAAGGGAATGGGAAGCAATATCCATACCTCCTCCTGAGATGGTTGCTGACCCGTCGGCATGCAAGGTCTAAACAAGAGGGGTTTTAGAATTTTGCTAAGGGAAACCAACCCACTCGATGATAAAATTTGTCAAAACCTATGCTTTAATGGCCATTCAAAGTTGGAAAGTGATGTCAAACTCTCCCAATTTGATGGCCCATTTTGTTAATCTCCCAGATGTATCTGGCTTTGAGAGTACCTATTTCAATGGCTGATTTGTTAGTACTATGATTGTATAGGACTAAAAATATGGTCGTAACTTTCGAGTCATAGTAACTAATGTGAGAGCAAACTTCTCAATCTCTAAGTAGTTATGTTCTGATCTTTGTAGCACCTTACCATAATAATAGACCGGTCAATGGTTTTTGTCTCTGGTCGAGACCATCATTGAGCTGATCGAGGCTTTAGAGGTAGCTAAGTAAATGTGCAGTACCTTTCCTAGTTCCAACTTAGCAAGCATAGGAGGCGAGGACAAGTATTGCTTTAGTTCGACTAAAGCCTGATCACACTATTTATTCCATTGAAAGCCTAATTTTTTAGCGTTCCTGAGCATCTTAAAGAAGAATAGGCTCTTGTTAGCCAAACGGGCAATGAACCTACAAAGGGCTATAATCCTCCCAACTAGATGTTGTATGTCTCTGACTGTTCGAGATGGTGCAATGTTTAACACTACCTGGCTTTTTTGTAGATTGGCCTTGGTGCCCCTTTGATTGACCATATAACCTAAAAATTTTCCTTCTGCAACTTTAAATATACATTTATTTAGATTTAATGTCATGCCAAATGCTCGTAGTATGGAAAATGTGTGGTTAAGGTCGAGTTGATAGTCTTTAGCCTACTTTACTTTGATGATCATGTCGTCGACATAAATCTTTATAAACTTACTGATCTCATTTTTTAACATAAAGTTGACTAGTCTCTGATAGGTTGCCCTAGCATTTTTGAGTTGAAATGGCATGATCAAAAAATAATAAACCCCTTTAGGGACCACAAAAGAGGTCTTATCTTTATCTTCGGGTGCCATAAATATCTAGTGATAGACCTGGAAAGCATCCATCATACTCAACAGTTCACACCACTAGCAGTAAAATCCACTAATAAATTTATACGAGGCAGAGGGTAAAGATCTTTAGAACAAGCATTATTCAAATTAGTGAAATAGTTACACATGTGTCATTTTCCCTCATTCTTGGGACGAGTACAACATTACAAAGTTAAGATAGGTACTGAATTTCTACAATATAGCATGCATTTAAGAGTTTGTTAACTTCCTCCTCGATGATTTGGCCCCTCTCAGTATTGAAAGTTCTCATCTTCTGCTTAATAAGTTTATATGAGGGGTCTACGTTGAGACAGTGAATGATGATACTGGGGTCGATTCCCTGGAGGTCAAATTTCTTCCAAGTGAATACGTTAATGTTTCTCTGTAGGAAATTAACCAGGAGGCACTCCATGTGGTGGCTTATATAAGTTCTAATCCTGGTGGTCTTGTTGATTATTTTGAACTCCCAAACAGGCTCTATTTTGGTCTCTTCCAACTTTTTCTTATTACTGGCTTGGCCCTCCTCAAGTTCTGCTATAGGGGCGTCCCTTGAGATCTTCAGTTGTGGTCCAGTATTCTACTTGCGTGACTCGAGAAATGGTATAACATTATCATACCTCTTTAATATTGCACAATAGCTCGTCTATGCCTGCTAGGGTTGGGAATTTAATTTTCATGTGGTACGTTAAGATAATGGCTCAAAAGTAATTCAGAGTTGATCGTCCAATTATAACATTATAGACGAATATAACATCAATGAACAGGTATTTGATCATGAGTGTTTTCCTACGAGGGCTTTCCCAAATGATGTAGATAAATTGATGGAGTCTTCTGGTATGATCTCTAACCCCCTGGACTTGACTAGGGGTGTGCACATGGGCTCAAACTTTAACTGGCCCAAATTCATCCTTTTTAGGGCTGATAGAAAAATAATATTGGTGGAGTTGTCATTATCGACCAAAATATTCCTCACTTCAAAGTTGGTGATCTCAACGGAGACCACCATGGGCCAATCAACGTTGTGATCAATACTCTTGTTCTCGTGGTGAGTGAAGTCAGAGTCAGTGAAAGAGATGGGTTCAGCACTGGTGGACAAGTGGAACATTATTTCGACATGAGAAGCCTTGGTCGAGTCCAATCGCCTTTGTGTCTAGCTCCTTGTGGACTTCGAGTCCCCTCTAGTAGGACATCCCATAATCATATCGATCACTTCTCGAATAGACAGACGGGTGTCCTAAGTAAGTTTATTTCCTTTGTCTCTTTTCTTGAGCTAACCAACCTTTCTCTATAGAGAGTTTGGTCGGTTTTTCTCTTTTATGGTTGGGCACCTTCAGCCATATACTTCTGGAGGTGGCCCTATTTGATCAGCCTCTCAATCCGTTATGTAGATTGAAATAATCTTTCATGTCGTGGCCCCTTTGTTTGTGGAAATGATAATATTTCTTTAATTTTTTCATGGCCTCTATTTCAGTTAGCTTCCTAGGTTTTTTAAGGAGGTTGTCGAGTTAGATCGCAAACAACACCTCTTTCCTTGGGAGGTTGAGCGATGTATAGTCATGAAAGCATTTTATGGGAGATCGATGACCTTCTCACTGCGGTCGGTTGTCTTTCTCCTTGTTTTTCTTTTTCTTGACCTTAGGATTACCAAATTTCAATTTGTTCATCTTCTCTTAGGTCATATACCTCTTCATCAAGTTGAGCAGCTCTTCCATCGATCAGGGACATTTTTGCACCAAAGCATTAGCTCACTCCTAAAACTTGAGTCCTAAGAAAAGGACATCGATCAAAAACCTGATCCTTGGGTTGTCAATTTTCGACATCTCTATGTTGAACCTAGTGAAGAAGTCATGAAGGGACTCTTCTTCATTCTATTTCACAGTATAAAGATGGGTGTGGGGGAGCTTTGTCTTTCGCCAATTGGTGAACTGATGAAGGAAATTATCGCATAGTTGGTCATAAAAATATACCAACACTGACTTAAGTTTGACAAACTAATTGAGTACAATGCCCTAAAATGTGGTGATTAGCATCTTCATGTGTATATACTCGTTGTGAACATGCAGTTGCATCATGTGTTTGAACTGTATCATATGCTCATTCGGGTCTGTTAAGCTATTATATCATGAAAGTCTAGTTAGAACTTTGGTGTCGATGGCAATGTACTTGTCGATTGTCTCCTAGATGAATGGCAACCCTTTTTCCCGATGAAATCTCTGGGGACCATTAGGATTAGGGTTCATTTTTGTATTTCTCCTTAATATCTCCTTGAGAAGTCTGTTAAGCTATTGGACTTGATGAGATATTTCTTTTCACTCTTCTTATTTCGCTTGGGTTATGTTCTTGTCAAACTAAGGTTGAGTGCGCTTGACCCTATTATGTTGGGGGGCTCAAAGGGGCTAAGTAGCATGATCTGCTAATTCACCAATCTCCTCCCACTAGTTTGGTCTCAAACGTTCGACCTTATCGCCTTGTTGGGCTCAAGTAGGCTGAACATAATGGTTAATAGAATCATTAATTTCTTCCTGTGGGTTAGGTTGACCCCTTTCTCTGGGAAGACGCTTGTGGTTGACCTCGTGTCTCATCGATGGTCATCTAAATTTTGGTCAACCGCAACTATCTCTTAGGGATCTTTCTTTGGGAGATGAAGGTTGCAGAGTTGTGGTAGCTGCTAGGGGGAGCAGGAATGTATGTTGATTTAGGGCAATAGAAAGCTGAGAAGAAATCTGAGCCAAGATATATTTAATGATTAGTTGCATTAGTTGAGGCATGGTTAAAGTAATAACTTGCTCCAGTGGGGTGCTGGATCCCAGGACATCGGTTCTTGAGAAGGCCGAGGGGGAGGAGGAGATAATGTTTTTCTATCTTCCTCCCTTTTTAAAACAGCTCACCTGGTGTTCACCATTTTTTGATTATAGTCTTGATTTCCCAAAAATGGTTCCAAAATGATGAGGTTGAAAGTGATGTTTACTGGATTGGGTTGGTGTTTGGGCTAATTTGACCTGGCTAGTCGAGTGGTCCAACTAAGAAATAGCTTTAGGCTAGGATCTGCAATTACGAGCAAACGTCAAACTAGCTGAGGTGCCATCGACTAAGGTTTTTTTATGCTCAAGTTAGTATTGGTTGAGTAGATAAATTGAGCAATAGAGTGAAAGCTTATAGTGAAAAATGGCATGCCTTGAATGGCTGGTAATAGGGTATTTATAGCATTTTCTTGATGGATGATATGTATAAAATGCCCTTAACATATATAGGGGGCTCTTGTCCTTATATGGGGAGCTTTAGGTCATCTCACATCTCTAGACTATTCTAGGTGGACCCTTGCTTTTTGGGATAAAATAGTACACTGGTAGTGCGTCTTCTGATAAAAGCGGAGGTCGAAGTGGTATTAGGGCGGCATGCACCATTAATGTAGAGGCACGTTGCCTGTCAGGGCATTAAATGTGGTAGAAATACGAATTGGTGCTAGGACCATTTTGCTGGTCAACAATGGGTCGATCATAGAAATGGTTGTAGGAAGCGGGCGACCTTTAGGGACACGACACTCGAGACCTCTTGTTAGATATAGTCGAGCACACTCTACTTGACCTGGGATCTATGGTTAAGTGGCATAGTCCTACTCGCTACATAGGCGACAAGGCGATGATCAACGATTCAATTGGGCTTTTGAGGCGAGGTGGGCCTGAAAGTGCATTCTGGGATCAATAGCTATTGGGTTGCACCTGTTGAGTCATTCCATATCAGTAATAAATAAAATTATCATACATATCAGTAACAAATTTTTATTACTATATTATCATAAATTATAGTAATAAATTTTTAACTATAATTAATTAGAAATATTACTAATTATTAATAATCTTATATTTAATTTTTTGATCTTATGTTTAATTTGTGATTTTTCTAAAAATTAAGAAAAATTATCATAAAAGTTTTTATTTTTATTTTTATATTTTTTCACTAAAATTCAAAATCTCACTTGATATTAATATTGGCCTCAAATTGCTATGAAAATGCAGAGAAAAATTAGATAATCATTGACTTGGAAAAAGAAATGACTAATTTGTGTGATGAAATAAAATTTCAACAAAAAAATAAAAAGAAAAAGGAAATAAAAACTGTCACATGACATTTGGTAGCTTATGGGGGAGTTGGGTGCCCATCTAGCTGTGTGGCACTGAACTCTCCTAGAGTCTGTAGAGGCAAGTTCCCTATTTGAGACGACATTGAAAACCTCATCACCTCTTCTTGAAGTTCGATGCCACCTAACTCCTCTCTGAAGTTGCCACATGTCATGTGGCAGCCATTTTTTTTTTTTTTTTGCTTCTTGAAATTTTAATATTAATATAATTATTATAGTTGTGGGTAATTTGATAATAATAATTTAATTATTATGTCATGTAGTTGCAATATGATACAAACCAATATTATGTCATGTAGTTAAATTGCCATATACCCTTATTATTAAAATAACAAATATTACATTTAATTCCATCATTATTAAAAAAATTAATAACATTTATATGGTAATAAATAAAATTATCATAAATTATAGTAATAAATTTTTTACTATACTTCTATTATATATGTTACTAATTATTAATAATCCTATGTTTAATTTGTGAATTTTCTAAAGATTAAGAAAAATTATCATGTTCAAAGTTTTTGTTTTTTTATATTTTTTCACTAAAACAAATTGATATTGATATTGACCCATATCAAATTGCATTAAAAATTCAATTGCAACTACATAACATAATATTGGTTTGTGTAAAATTGCAACTATATGCAATAATAATTAAATTAATTGTTATTATTAAATTACCTACAACTATCATAATTATATTAATATCAAAAATTCAAAAAAGCAAAAAAAAAAAAAAAAAGCTGCCACATGACATGTGGCAACTTCAGGGAGGAGTTGGGTGCCCACCCAATTGGGTGGCATCGCACTCCCCTGCATTCGATGCAGAATGAATAGCCTTTTAACACACAGGCTAGCCACTATCAAAAACTAAGAAAACAACATTGTTATCCATTTGAGCTGGACACATCACAGCTCAATGGTCCCACTTGAAACAAACAAATCAGATGGGCTCACGTGTTGCCTATTACTTCCATCTGGATTAATAATTCAGCCCAAAATCTATCGCCAGTGTTACTGTTCGTGGCAAGAATTTCAAGAATTCTCATATAATATATCAATCAAAGCGGAAAAAATAAAAAAGCAGAAAAATCCCAATTTTGATATCCATAGAAAAGTCAAGAAAATGGCTACACACCTTGGAGCTGCTTCTATACAGAAGAGCTTTAATCGTCATCAGCTCCATATTTCTTGTCCCACTTATTCTTGTTCTTCATCTTCTGGTTTTTTATCTTCAAATAATTCGCATCCCTTAAAATTCTCTTCACAAGGTTTCGGTTTTGTGGGTTTAGGATTCAAATCTAATGAAATAGGATTCCACAAAAATGGCAGTAAAAGATCTTTTAGGACTAAAATGTCATGCGATGGTCCTCTTTCTTCTGTGAAGTTAATTCTTCAAGGCAAAAATTTAGAGGTACCCTTTTCTTCCTTTTGCCTAAAAATGTTGTCTTTTAATTCTTTGCCCCCTGTTAAGATGGAAATGAAGAAGGAAATGTAGTGAAGAATGCGGAGTATGCGGACCACTTAATTTCTTGATCATTTTGGTTGCCCCTTTGAAAGAGGAAAAAATGCAGGTAATGTTTAGTTGTAAATGGTATGTTTTGAATTATGGGATTTGGGAAAATGAATTTTGGATAGAGTTGGGGAATGTGAAATTATATTGGGAAATATGATAAATGTTTTTGTAAATTTTAAAAAATAATTAGAAAATTATTTTAAAAAATTTTAACATATTTATTTGTATTTTGGGACGGGATATATAATGGTTAAATTAATGTTTTTTAGTTGGAGTTTTAAAATAAAAATAGAATTAAGTAATTTTTTTATAATAAAAATAATAATAAAATATATATTATATTTATATGATATATATGGAAAATTGAAAAGTTTAGAGAATAATGAAGGATAGATGATAGAATATTTGAAAAACATAATTTGACATTTTGAAATGAAAAATGATGCATATTATCTGAGAGCAATTAAGCGGGGTTAATTAATTCACCGATCTTTTTTTAAGTGATGATAGATTATCCGTTCGGGATGGAGAATTTGGGAAAGGCCCAAAATTATGAAAATGTGAGGTGTTGATGCTTAAATAACTGGAACATGCATCAATTGTGTATAAGTTGGATTGATTTGTTATCTTTAATGATTTGTCGGAACTTTAGGTGACTTTGTTCACCAAAAAACATGGAGTTGTTCGAGGTGAAGAGGATGCAGAGTCGTTATATGGTAGTATAGATTTGATGTCATCTATTATACAAAGAAAATTGAGGAAGATTAAGGAAAAAGACTCAGACCATGGCCGCCATATTGAGGGTTTTGACAGGCCGAAAGTTAGAGACCCTAGTATACTAACGGTTGCGGAGGATATAGAGGAAGCGCCTGATGAGGGAGATGCACAAGAAGACATTATTGATGAGGTTTTCTTTAACCTATAACTTTGTGAATATCTCAATTGTTATAGATATATTGTTAGCTGTCTTTTTCATATCAATATTGACTTGTCGCTAAGTTTTCTGTTTTAATGCTCTCCCCTGTTTTTATATGCTTCACTCTTGCTGGAAGAAGTATTCTTTTGTATTCTTGATAGTCTTCTTCATATTGAATGTATAGCCTATATTTAGTTGATCCTCTTCGGCATGGCTTTAAGTAACTGACTGCTGCAATTCTGGAAATGCTTTGATTTTGCTTGCCTCTATATGATGGTTTCTGGTTTAGCCTATTAAGAGGACTTGAACCCTTTTGGCATTAAACTTATGAGAGTCTAGTTTAGCTCTCCCTATAGTTGAGAGTGAGAACAAAATGATTCAAAATAGTGGAAACATGAGGTAGAGAAGTTGCAACGGTTTATTATTATTTCACTTGTATTCTTGACTTCACATGGCTTCAAGGAAGGTAGCAAACCTAGTCACATGCAGTGAAATGCATGCGAATAGAGCTACTTGATTAGCCACATCACCTGATGCATTAACCCAAGAGTGTCCTAAAGTTCTTCCACCTAATTGTAGTATGAAATCCTGGATAATTAGGTTTGTTTATTATCCATGTCAAGTTCTGAAAGTACCAGATTGTGGCATATGCGATCAGGGGACAAGCAAACGGGGACTTCTTTTCTGAAACATAAGAAGAATGATGCTTTTGTGACTTTTAAGCAATGAAAGGCCTTTTTATCTATAGATCTCTCGTCTTGAGAGGTTAGAGGAAAGATGGATTTCTTTTCTATAACATAAGAAAACGATGCTTGTGTGACTTTTAAGCAACAAAAGGCATTTTTATCTACAGATCTCTTGTCTTGAGAGTTACTGTCCTTGTATCATTTTCTTTTAAGGCATTCAGCAAATCCCAACCTTGACCATTTCTCTGGCTGCTCTCTAGATGCCACGAAATGGATAATGGTCTATAGTAATGAATCTAATGATTCGTGGGTTATATATTGTCATGCTGAAAGATCAACAGTAATGTTGATATCTCACTCCATAGTTTCTTTGCTGATTATTCGGACAAAGTACTTTGATATGCCCCCTTTAGCTGTTGCTGAGGCAATTGAGCAGCTGGAAAATGTGGATCATGACTTCTATGGTTTTAGGAATGAGGAAACTGGTGGGTTCATATGGTTGTTTTCGTTTGTCATCTCTTACACTCTACTGTTCTCAAACTCAATGTTAGTTGTTTTTTCCCCTCTTTCAGGCGATGTTAACATTGTGTACAAAAGGAAAGCTGGTGGCTATGGACTTATTATTCCCAAAGGAAATGGTAAGACACAGAGACTGGAAAGTGTGGCTCTTAATTCAGCTCCAAACTAAATTTTGTGATAATGGCACGTTTTGCAGATTATGGAGTAGTTATGGTTATAAAGATATATACATGGAAGTAGAAATACTGACAGCATGTGAAGTAACCTTTAAGAAAGTGTTGTATAAGGTGCCAAAAGCACTCCTGCACGAGCATGGATGTGATGCTTTAATTTGATGCCATTTAACAAAAAGTTATGATGATATAAAGTAAATTACAATGCCAAATCTGCTGAGGATTAGCTATGGGAATGCTTGTTAAACAGCTGCCAGTTCTAAAGATAAATGGACTTTGACTCTCCAAAAGCCACCAGGCTGGGCTCTGGGAAAATTAAAACTTTGTGATATATCTACTAAATTCATTTATCAACATTCTTTATCACAAAAGAATCTATCAAATTCTCCGGATTCTCCTAACAATGTACAAAAAGAATAAAGGTATGGAAAAATAGGTATATGAGCAGACTATCAGAGAACACAATTCACATTGAACAGGTTATTGATTCACAAAATTCAAGCACAAGACTCATTTTTTAGATGCCAATTCTAAAGTAAGCAGCAAAGCTTGTAAATGGATTTTATGCAGCTCATTTGTGAGCATATATAAGCAGCAACGGGACCATCAGCAACAGTTTTCTTATCTCTCTTTCATTCAAAGTCAGATTATCATATGCCATAGCTTTCCACTTGAGATTTATCAGAAGACAAGCAGAAATGGTGCATTTGTGCTGGAGGTATAAGTCTCAAAGTGCATATCAACAATCAGTTAGGCAAATAAACTGCAACTTTATTGTCCTGTCTTTCTCATTTGCATTCACTTTCTTTCTGGCCCAGAATCGTGCTCACAGGTGATTTCTTTGTACTTTTGGTAGAAAATCTTGCTGCGGATACACTCAGCAGCTTGTTGATAGACAATCCTTCACCTAAAATCTCTCTCTTTTCTTCATACCTATGTCTGATACGGCCATCAAGCTTGTAACCAAGAAATGCAGGAAAAGACAAAAGCTCTCCAACTTCACGGCCCATTTCCTCGATCAAGTAATCCAGCTTCTCCTCTAGGGACTCATGATTGTACTGCAATACTTGAGGATGCTTCTTGCTCATATCCAGAATATCCTCGCTAGTCAATCCATAGTTTAAGAAAACTCCAATAACCTCTTGTAAATTCTTACAGCTGCACCTGGTAACAGCTCCCATTGCCATAGCCAATTCCTTTGTTCTGTTCTCATACCCTATTTTCACCAAGAAAACCAATTTATTCGCTAGATTCTCCTCAAATGACAGACTTAGAAACAAGGGTGCTTTGATCAGAAACTTAAATATGTCATTCGAACTCAATCCACACTGAGTAAGAAAATCAATTCTAGGACGCAATTTCCTCTTTCTGCTGGCACTGAACAAACTTGGATAAACAAGAATAATCCTAAAAATCTCCTCATAGCTCAATCCGGCATATGAATTCAAGAATTCAACATGGTCTGTCAAATGGTCCACCCTATAAGCCAATATAAATGGGAATTTACGCAAAACTGCTGCAGTGGCTTTCTCATCTCCCTTACTCAACTCCAAGAGGAACCCAATTCTTGGCATCAACTGAGTCTCCAAATCATAATTGAGAATGGCAGGCCGACGAAGGATCAAATCCACACCCCCAAAACGGCGCAAAAAAGCAAGCATTCTCTCCATTTCTTCGAACGGTTTAAGACACAATGCCTTCATCAAATTAACATTGTTAAGCACATGAACAAGCTTCTCTTTGGGGATACCAAACTGAAGTAATAACCTCACTTTACTCTCAAATCCCACCAGAAATCCAGGGTCAGTCGCATTCAACAGCCGCTCAATCTGGGTTGGCTCGATTTTCCCTTTCAACTCTAAATTACCATCATTAACAATAAAGTACAATAATGCATCAACTTCTTCAGCTGTTAATACATCTGGCCTCTTAGCTATTAATCTCGAAAGAGCAAGACCACTCACTCCAGCGGACTGCAAGAACTGAATTCTACTACGAATAGATTCGAAAGGTGTAAATCTAAGAGCTGTATTAGTATCCAAAATTGCTTCAGTTTCTTTCTCGCCAAGTCCCATTTCTTGAAACAACGGGAATAGCATTATACCTAAAATTACCAAATTAAACAAGAAAAAAGGAGCTTCAGTGTCTCTCCCATTAAACCCATTTCTTGAATTAAACAAGAACAGCATTATACCTAGATCAAATCAAAAACAGAAGAATCGACAGCGAGAGACTAAAAATTCGAAACTTTTTACATTTTTAGTTCGCATACCCGGATCCGTGAACATGGTGGTGGTATGATTGCCTTTGATAGTGAGGGCGCCGCAGCGGCAGCTGAGTAACAGGCGATTATTCGAGGATTTTTGGAGGAGAAAAAAACACGAAGAATTATTGAGTGGGAAATGGGTAAAAGCAGAAGCTGTGAAATAAAGCGATGGCGTATGTACTCGAGAGTTGGTGGGAAGAGCAAAAGTATTGGCAGCCATTGATGAGGAGAGTTGGAGCGGGGAACACTATGGTCATGGGAAGATGGATAAGCTCAACCCCCTTTCTGTGGTTTCGCGCCGGTTCTTTAGGTATAAAGCGTCAAACTTGGGAAACTTAATTTAGATCGGGCTAAATACATATAAATATTATTTTGAACTATTCAATCTAAATAAATTTATAATTTTTGAATAAAAATGAATGATCATAATTTCGTTGTACTTAAATTTAGATACATATTTTTTATATAAATATGAACAAATACATACATATATGCATAGTTATCAAATGTAAAAGACGTTGCAAGATGATAAGGCCTCTAGTGCTTGAGGCGAGAGAAAAGTGAGAGCTGCTAACCTTTTTGAAACGAGGCAAAAAAATAAAAATTTATAAAATGTAATATGTACTTAATAAGTTCTAGTGCAGGCATAGTAGAGAACCTATAGAATATGCAACAAATATAACATAATAAATTTAATTCAAGTTACTCAATTAAGTTTTAAGTGCAATAAGTGCAAATCATCTCAAATAGTTTTAAAAAAAAACTAAAATGCATAAAAAATTCATAATTTCAAGTCAAATCTCAAATCACAAATTTTAAATCTAATCAAACAAGTCATCATCAAAGTTGCCTCTATCATCATCACTCTCCTCAACATCATCTTTATCATCGCTGCCACTTTTGTAGCACTCATTGTTTTCCTATTCCACCTCTGTTTCACTATCATCAAAGATGTTTTTTTCCTCTTTTTCATTTATGAGATGGTGTGGTGAAGACGCAACAATTTTCTTTCTTCCTCTAAGGTTACTGCAACAACTTTTGATTTCCCAACTAAAGTACATCTAAGACTAGATATATAATTATAGTCTAACTCATCAATTTCAATAGCTCTTGCAACATCTCCCCATGTTAAATCTTCACCATCAAATACAAGAGCGTCCTCTTCATTTTCATCCTCCTCCATACACCCAGTCATCTATTCATTACTTTCATCGATTTGTGGCAAGGTAATCGGATCAATTGTACCATGCTTTTCATATCTACGTCTTAAAGCTCTATTATATTTGATAAAACTAAACATTCAAACGTTGTTGCTCCAAGCAATTTCTTCTTTTTGAATGAAGCTACACAAGTTTAAAAATAATTAACTAGTTTATACTATATACATGCATACAAAACTCAAAGAACTAATTAAGATGCATATTAGTATTTTAGCAACTTACATGCTCGAACATGTTCCAATTTCTTTCACACCTGGAGGAACTACAAGTAAGACTAAGTACTTTGATGACAAACTTTTGTAGATTTGGTGTTGAAGACCCATATGTAGCCCACCACTCAATTAAAAGTTAATAAAACAATAAAGTTGTTAATTAATGAACAAATAGTTTATTAATTAAAGAACAAGAATATATAGTAGATTAATTTTGTTACCTAAACTTTTTGTGTCACAAGTCCTTTGTCTAATAGCTATTGCCAATGAAAACATCCTTCACCTCTCATGTAGATATCCAACTCATCAGAAATTGCATCTTGATCATTAGAGTCACGTATTAGTCTTTGTATGCATTCATGTAACCCTCTAATAACCTTTTCATCTTGTTGTATTTTTGGGTTTGAGTAGAAAAATTGTGAGTTCAAAAAATGCCTGGCTACATGCAAGGGTCGATGAAGCTAAATAAACCATCTTTCATCAATGATTTTGAATGCCTCTTTGTACTTTTCCTCTTTGTGGTCAAATAACTTAGCAATTATCTCCTTAGCTCGA
>JACGDI010003514.1:0-18746 GCA_014898725.1 Jacaranda copaia | reverse complement strand
GTTTTTGTTGGGAAACTTCCATTTGATTTGATGCAAGGTTTGAAAAACGAGATTGATAAGATATAGGCCTCTTTCTATGTGCTATAGAATCTTGTTCATTTTTCCATGGATCTTTCTCATGCACTTCATCAAAATGGGGTATTGCATTCATTCATTTCTTTTTTCTCATCATATATTCCCTCAACTCTTTTTTCACCAGTTCAAGGCATTTTGGACAAGCTCGTACATCTCTATATCCTCCAACAAAATGCTTTTTGAATCTATTTATTCCTCCATTTGTCTCTTTATCACAATAATTGTACTTGACCTTATTCATATCTTTTGGGTTTGGCAAAGTTCCATAATTCCATGCAAGATCTTTTTTGTTTGTATTTTGAGAAGACATTCTTTTTGTTCTCTATATTCTGCAAAACAAAAAAAATGAAAGAAATTCAAATGTTAAAAATTTATATACTAGAAAAGGTACAAAACAAAAATAAAAACACAAACATCAAAAGAAGGAAAAAAAAATAAATATTGATTCTAAAAGATAAATTCAAAGTTTTTAGGTTTTTAAACAATAATGTTAGATTTTCATAATTAAAAAATAAATTTAGATTTTCATAATTAAAAAAAATTCAAATTTTTATAATTAAAAAATAAAGATTAAAGAATAAAAAAAGAATAAAACTCTATGAAAATAAAAAGACATGCAATTATACAATACATTCAAAAACACATCAGAAATATACACTTAAGTTTACACATTAGGTTGAGACTTAAGAGAAAGGAAAAAAAAGGGACAACAAGTCAGCAAGTGAGCGATAAAATGTTGGGTTGAGAGAAAGCAAAAAAAAAAACACACAACAAAAGTAAGAGAATAGAAGAGGGAATTTTTTTTTTTTTTTAGCCATCAGCCATGGCTTACCTGAAAGTATGAAACTGCTCACGAGGGACTAGAATGCCGGAAATTAGGTCATTCGGGAGTGGGTGGCCATAAACTGGTGGTGCAAACTGGTAGGCGCACGAGAAGCCAAGAACTGCTGGAACTTGGAAGGGCTGAAAGTTGAAGGGAGGGAGGTAAGTTTTGGGGATTTTTTGCAATCTGTTGTGCTGCAGCTGCTGCTTAGGGCTTTTTTAGTTTTCAATTTTCACGTTTCTTCCTTTGGTTTTTTTCCCCTTCCATTGTTAGTGTTAAACTGTTAGTGCATTTCTTTCTCTTTTTTTTGTTTTCTTTTAGTGTTAGTGTTTCTTCTGTTTTCTAAGGTTAGAAAATCAGAATGTTTCCAAATATTCTAACCTTCAAGAGTCGTGCCTTTGTGCACCTCTCGCTTGAGAAAAAGGCCAGAAAAGAGCATGTCTTTTTTGCCTTTTGAAACCGCCTTGCTTGGCCGCCTCTCGCCTTAGGCGACGGATACGCTCGCCTTTGACAACTATGCATATATATATGTATATGCATATTCGTATAAAGGAAGCCCAAGATTTATTTAGATATACTTTCAGTTGACTTTGGTAAGAGAATATTTAATTTAACTCAAATGTTATATACTTTCATTTTTATCAAATGCTAATTAATAACTTCATTTCAAATATAAATAATCCTAAGTTATTCTTTCTTGTTTAATATTTTTTTTATTTCTTATTATAATAATTCATTACTTCAGTTTATAAAACCTGGATACTTAACTTATCCATCTCTATTTTCTACATTATAATTAAGAGATTATCTTTTTCCCTACTCATGCTGGACCTGAAGTTGAATTTAGAACGTAAGAATCATACAAGGTACACAAGAAAAGGGCAATTTCATCCTTTCATTTTGCATCTTTTCATATACACTTGCACCTGAAATCATTCTCGTCATGATTGTTTACCCTTAATCATTATGTACAAGGACAATATCATTTAACCAATTGACCAATGTATTCTCATTATCCTCCAGACAATCTCTTACCAACAAAGACCTGGCTTCAGAAGAAAATATAAAACTCTGCAAGAAAATGTACCATGAAGTATTTCATCATTGATAGATTCTGGCCAAGTAAATAATCATTTCAAGTTAACTGAAATAAATAGCAGTCTGCAAATGAGCCACTGATGTCCATTCACCAACAATTGTATAGTTACAATGCATCTTAATATGCAGAAAACAATATGGCATCAAATTCTAATATGCCCCCCAAACCACCACCAAGATCCATGCAAAAGGGCGAGGAGGCCAATATAATAATTTGGACAATGCAAAAAGAAATTGCCTAATTAGCCAAGTGCCAAGGCCTTCAAGGTGTCACGAACCAAAAGCCTCAGCAAATGCTCCTTGCAACACAATATTACCTCCAAATAATTAGATGAATAGTAGTTTGTAGCTTAGATGAATTGTGCAACTTCCACAGAAGAACCACCGAAAAGCATCCTCAAATTTTCTTTTGTTTCAACTTGGGACAGCTTTTAGAAATGTTTGTTCCATTTTTCTTACCAGTGTGAATGCTCTTAATTAGAATAACAGATGAGCTTCCATTTTCCAGTTTCCTGCAGAGCCCAGAAATGCAGTTATTAATATGCAAGATATAGGTGCAATATATTAAAGAAAGTAAGGGTGATAGCATCTCTTACAAGTCCCCTTGCTTGTTCTTGAGAGTCCCACCAACTTGGTTTAGAGCCTTCTCAGGAACTTCTGATTTGTTTATCTGATTGTGTACCTGTGGAACATATAATAAGCCAGGGATCAAGATCTAAGCATACATCAGGTCAATAAAAGCAAGCACCACAATGAAACATGGGCTGTTATTTTCTTCGCAGTACCATAATGCAATAACCTTGAATTGAATAGAACACCTTCCAAAGGATCAGAAACATAAATCTAAAAAATGAAATCTCAAGAATTTATTGGCCTAAAACTGAAGAAGCTACTGTCTAGGGATCCTAATCACATTATAAACAAGGAAAACAATCACACAGTGCAAAAAAAAATTTAAAACAGGACAATTGAGGTGTACAAGTATAACAGAATTAAGATCAGCTCGGTCACCACAAAAATTTCCGTCATGCAGTGCCCAACTGCTTAATTTTCATGCCAAAGGTGACAAAATAGGACTGCATCCCATCATTAATAGAATCACTACATAATTGTTCATAGAGGCACTATCCTCAGATCTTGTTATTTTACCACAGAACATTCCACTTTCAGAGTAATCTATACATTTCGCATGACTGGCTTGAAACAAATAGTAATAGGCAAATTGAAGATTGGCATTCAACATTCCAGTACATATGAGCATCTTATTATGAGCTATGAGAAATATGACCATGAAGACATTTCAAAATGCATGCAACTAGGTTCTCAAAGTTCCTCAACAACTCAAAAGGATCACAAAGAAAATGTCTGGGCTTTATAAATGATTAACACCAAATTCCCTGGAGAAGAGGACAGAATTAACAGAAAAGATACATAGAATTCAGAACACTAGGCACAAATAAATTTAAAAACCCTACAAAAATGCATGCTCATGAAGCTAGCAAAATATTTAGAATCAAAAAGACTGTCTGTGCTAATCACAAGTTTATTTATTTGTATCATAGAACTAATCAACAAACAAGCATGCTGCCTGCATGGATCAGAATAAGAGAGGCACGTCAAGTAGATGAATACAGTCGCCTTGGTTGTAGTCCTATTTAATCATATAAAAATCATCAACCCTCATTATAACACGGTAGCCCTTCTTCACAGCAAGCAAGCACAGTCCACATAATGCAAAGTAATATCTTATGTGCCTGAAACACCATATCGTTATGCAGAAGACAACCCAATGAACAAAAGATCATAAATATGTATAATCTACATTATTTACTCAACCTTACTTCACTCAACAGAAAGCGGAATGTCGTATCATCAAATATATGCTCGGAAGTTGAAATAATATGTCACTAGGCAGTCAAAACGCAATAGACACATGATACCACATTGTTATCAACAACAATCTCCAGAACTTACTTCTTTGGACGGCAATTCACAGTCCTCTCCATTGCCATTATTCTTATCAACCTTCCACTTCTTCCCCTGGTGTCGATCCTCCTCCATGCCTCCACTCATTTTCCTCTTCTTTTTATTCCCTACAATCTCACTCTTCCCCTTCTTATCCCTCACTTTCCACACATTCTTCTTCCTGTACAAAAACTTCTCGAATTTCCACAGCTCACAGCTTGTATCAATAACCGTTACCTCTGTTCGTGAAAACCCCGTCAAATTCCCATCCCTCTCAGCCCCTTCCCCTTCATCTTCCCATTTATACAGCTCCTTCACTCCCTCCACTCCACTATTACTATCGCCACTCCTCAACTGTGTCGCCTTCTCCGCAGCTGCATTCTTGTTCTCATGACTCCCTGTATTCAACAATGCACAAATTCTAGGATTTGCCTGCTTGCGAGCGGATTTTCGGAACTTGTTGGGATTGCTGCATTGATCTCCAAAATTGAATAGCTCGTTCAGAACATCGCTCATTATATTGAACAATTGTTTGTCCTCATTCTGAGCCGGATCGCAAATCCGTTCGGAATTCGGCTTTGTGGCCGGCCTTTCAGAGCCCCGAAAACTAGGGTTTTGGAGGAAATTTTCGAGATCGGTTATGCCGTCTTCGGGAAAGCCTTTGGCGGTTCGAAGCCGATCCAGCCAGCTTGGACCCGATTTTCCGGCAGAGACTGAGCAGAGCATTGCCGGAGGGATCGCAGACAGAATCTTTTTGTGTGCACAAATTATAGAGAGAAACTGAAAATGCGTTCAAGATAAATTATTGAGAAATGGAATTGTCAAAATTTAGTCAAATGTAGAAGAAATTTTTATTTCATCCATGGCTATTTTTTCAATTGATTATTTTAATATTTAATTTATCATTAATACATTTAAAGTTCTCATATTAAACTTTTAAACGTACATATATATATATATATATATATATATAATTAAGCGAATCTATAGCTCAATTAAGACATTAATAAATAAATCAATTTTAAATAAATTTTAATAGAACAAGAAATGCGTTTTAAATTTAAATGATGTGTTAGTTAACATAATTTTATTGGTTCGAAATGCAAAACTTTTGTTATAATTGAATTTTTTTATGCCAATGAAGTCACCCCCGCCCCCCAAGCCAAACAAACATAAGTTTGACAATATACCCATTTTATTATACTGCTATTTTGATGCATCAAAAGTTTTTACAAAAGAATTGTAACTTGTGTTAGTTGTATATTCCTTTGATTTTATTAGTTTTTTAAAATATTATGAACATTTTACAATTTTTATTTTTTGTTTTTCTTATAGCTTGATATCAATATAAGTTACTAGCAATGTGAAACAGTACTTATTCATGTTATTCTTTTTATCTTAGTTTGAAATCATGTTGTTAACCCCACCTTAGGCCAAGTTTGACAAAAAAGTAAAAATAAAGATAAAAATAAAATATGGAATGGGCAAATAATTTAAATTTCTTTTTTATTTGGTTTTATTTTCATTTTCAGTTTCCAAGATTTTTATTTTGGTGAAAATTAATTATGTGATGTAATGTGAAAAAGATAACGTGTTTAGATGAAATGTTAGAAATGTAATGATTATGTTGGTTTTAATAGGTTATAGGTGGAGAAATATAAAAAGAATGGAATAAAGAAAGGAGATATATAGGTTATTAGGAGAAGATATATATTATAGAAAAATGTGTATTAAAAATAAAAATGAAAATAATAATGATGTTAGGTGATAAATGAAAATGTGTAAAAAAATAACATACTTTATTTTTAAAATAGTAAAAAATGTGAAAATGAATATTAAAAATGAAACCAAACAGCCTGAATGCCTTTAAACAAATTTTAACCAT
The DNA here is from genome assembly GCA_014898725.1 of Jacaranda copaia. Classification (NCBI taxonomy): domain Eukaryota; kingdom Viridiplantae; phylum Streptophyta; class Magnoliopsida; order Lamiales; family Bignoniaceae; genus Jacaranda; species Jacaranda copaia. Next base: position 12,900 of record JACGDI010003514.1, on the reverse strand, counting down.
TGTACTACCCCTTTCAACCCACGAAAACTATGGCATAGTACTGGTGTATCTAAGTCAGTATCAAAACAAATAATACCAGTATAATTCATGTACAAATATTGTATAGGTAAAAAATTATCAAATACGTTATTTCCTAAGATAACAGGCATTAAAATCTTGATTTTATCGATGAAATATGACCATTGCTTAATTATTATGCAATATTTGATATTCATTTGTACGGCAGCATATCTTAATTTTATTTTTTCATTAAACCGATAAAATACAATATTATATTTTAATATTAATTAAAAGTTAATAGTAGTCAATAAACAGTTTAGAATAATAAATGTTAATTTGAAATTATCATAAAATAAATAAGTGCATGCAATTTTAGTGAAATTCAAATTTAAAATCTCAAAACATCAACAATATTGCTAAACCAAACCCTCATTAGCCCCAAATCCCTCAAGTCAGGCACGCCTCACTTACGGCGACACCGTCATGGAAAAGCCAATAGATTTTAGCCAATGCCATATTTGTGTTCTCAATGTATTTAATTACATAGTAAATTATTTTCTAATTCAAAATTTAATAGCTTTTCATTGTAAAGAATAGTGTTTTTGCTTAGTCCATACAAAACAACGAGAATTTATTTTGAATTTTAACTGAAAATTAATTTTTATTTGGATATTAATTCCAAAAATATATAGTTTCAACCTCTGTTTTTTTCATAATAAAGATAGCCTAATTTGTTAATGGGAAATAACAAAGCAATTTTGAGAGAAGGATTATTAGGAGCTAGAGACTGATTTGTGCACAATATGGATTTTATTACAGAAAGTCTTTTAAATAGAGAAGATTAGACATTCTTACATAACCATAATTCCTAAAAGAAAGGAAAAAACTACTCAACCTCAGAACATAAAAACTGCCAATGAACCAGGAAACTAACACATTTTTAGATAAGCATAAACCTGCACGACTGCAAATTACAACATTCCCTCCCCTAAACTGAAAATTCTTTTAGTTTAATTTGCAAACACCAAGCAATTCTTGCAAATTCAAAAAAGATGCTAACTTCATGTGCTTGGTAATTCTATCTGCCATCTGCTCTTCACTTCTGCAATAAACAAGGCTAATCTTCTCATCTTTGGTGGGATCATGCAAGAAGTGATATTTCACATCTATATGCTTCCTCCTCCCATGCAGAATTGGATTTTTGAAAGATTAATTGCTGAACTGCTATCACAAAAAATAGGCATAGGACCTTCTTGTTTGAAATGAAGTTCTTCAAGAATATTTCTCAACCAAATGGCTTGACATGCACATAGAGCTGCTGCTACAAACTCTGCTTCTGTGGTTGATAATGTAACAATTGGTTGTTTCTTTGAGGACCATGAAATAACTCCTGAACCCAACATAAAAACATATCTGGAAGTGCTTTTTCTGTCATCTAGATCTCCAGCATAGTCACTACTCGTGTAACCTTGCAAATTTCCAGTGGCTTTTTTCTTGTAAAATATTCCAAAGTCGCTTGTACCTTTTAAATACCGAAGAATCCTCTTGGCTGCTTGTAGATGCATTTCTTTTGGATATTCCATAAACTTGCTAATGAGACTTACAACATGCATTATATCAGGCCTTGTTGCTGTCAAATACATCAAACTTCCAACAATTTGCTTGTACAAGGTGCTGTGCACTTCTCTCCCATCAGGCTCTTTTATAAGCTTCAAGTTCTTTGCCATTGGTGTGCTTCTTGGGTTACTATTCTTCATTTGGAATCTGTCTAAAATTTCTTGGATATATTTCTTTTGATAAATGAAGATTCCATCAGCCAATTGCTTAACTTCTATACCCAGAGAATAATGCATCTGCCAAGGTCTAACATATCAAACTCTGTCATCATGGATTTTTTAAAACTTTGAATCATAGCTCTATCATTTCCAGTATAAATTAAGTTAACAAATAAACATATCATTAAAATGCTTATTTCAATCTTCTTAATATGAAGAGTATGTTCATATGGGCATTTCCGAAATCCTTCCTTTGAAAAATAAGAATCTATGTGACTATACCAAGCTCTTGGTGCTTGTTTTAGTCCATGTGGATCCATTTTCAATCTATATACCTTATTCTCACTACCTACTTTCACATATCTGGAAGGTTGTTCGATAAATACCTTCTCTTGTAGCTCGCCGTGTAAAAAGGCAGACTTCACATCTAACTGGAAAATAGGCCATGCATTTTGTGCTGCCAAGGCAATTACGAGACGAATGGTATCTAGTCTTGCAACCTGAGCAAAAACCTCTTTTTAGTCAACACTATGCCCTTGCTTATAGCCTTTAGCTACTAAGCAAGCTTTATACTTGTCAATTTGTTCATCTTCCTTCAACTTTGTTTTGTAAACCCATTTGACACCAATGGTTTTCCAGTTTTTCGGAAGATCTGTCAACTCCCAAGTATCGTTTCTCTCAATTGCTTTAATCTCCTCATCCATGGCTTGCTACCACTTCGGATCTTTGACAGCATCTTCAAAGGGTATTGGATCACAATCTGAAAACAAAGCAAAATGAGTAACTAAAATTTTGGACTGATAAATTCCATATACCTCATATTCTTTCATCCATGCTGGCAAGTTTGTTCTACGTTGAGGTCGTCTAAGGTGTTCATTATTGGGTTGAACACCATTAGATTCATTTATTGTTGAAGCATCTCTATTTCTTGTACTCTTGGACTTTCCTATGGATTAATTTCTGATTGAATCTGCTGTTGTTCCTTTTATCTTCGAGCACTACGAGATTTTGCTGTTGAAAACCATCATTGCTCTAATTCCAAGTGGCTTCTTCATCAAAAATAACATCACGACCAATTACAATTTTCTGGGTAATAGGATTGAATAATTTGTAAGCCTTGGATTCATCACTAACACCAAGAAAAATATATTTTTGTCTCATTGCATCTGGAATGTGGGCATATGCTATATACCCAAAAATCCTGAAGTAAGTCGCAGCAGGTTTGCGACCACTCCACGCTTCATGAGGAGTCATATTTCAAACAGAAAGTGTGGTACTTCTATTCAATATGTGGATACTCCATAAAACTGCTTCTGGCCAAAAGCTTTTCGGCAAGTTGCTTCTCTTCAAAAGACTACGCACCATATGGAGAATAGTGCGATTCTTTTGCTCAGATACACCATTTTGTTGAGGCGTGTACACCTCTGTAAGTTGTCTTTTGATTCCATGCTTCACAAAAAATTCTGCAAATTCATGTGAATTGTATTCCATTCCATGATCAGTGTGTGAACTTCTAATTTGACAACATGTTTCTTTTTCAACAAGTGCTTTAAACAAAGTTTCAAATGCCTTAGATTTATCCTGCAAGAAATAAGCCCATGTGTTTCTACTAAAATCATCAATAAAAATGATGAAATAGCATTTACCTCCATTGGACATAGGATTTATGGGACCACAAATATCAGAGTGAACTGGTTCCAACACCTTTTTTGCTCTCCAAGATTTGTGTGTAGGAAATGGATTGCGGGGTTGTTTGCTGACAGCACATTTTTCACATACTTCTCCAGGTGACTCAAATTTTGGAAGACCCAACACCATCCTTTTCTGCTGTAAAGTTTTCAAACCACCAAAATTCAAATAACCATATCAAAAATGCCACAACCATGCTTCATCCTTGAATTTTGCAGAAAAACATAATTGAGTGTTGTTGTGAAGAGATAAAGGAAACAATCGGTTTGACGTCATGTTAACTCGAGCAATTAAGCCCAACTTTGGATCTCGAATATAACATACTCCTCCTTTAAAATTGACCTCATATCCCTTTTGTTGAAGTTGTCCAACACTCAACAAATTCGTCTTCAAATCTGGCACAAATAGAACATTATTAATAGTATGAATGGAATTGCTCTTGGTTGAGATTTGTTCCTTTCCTTTTCCCATGACAGTGACAGTGGAATTATCCCCAATTTCACTGTATTGTGAAAGGATTCATACAATCAAAGAAAGCCGATTTATCCCCACATATGTGATTGCTGCGGCCCGTGTCAAAATACCATACATTTGAGGAAATGTTTTCTTTAGGATGACACACCATCAAAAGAGAAATTTCTTCTTCCTTGGTCTCTGTAAAGTTTGATCTACCACCATAAATTTTATTCAAATTAGTATGACATTCAGAACGATAGTGGCCATACCGACGACAGCGAAAACATTCCACATTGGACTTGTCACGCCTTTTCTCTTTCCCTTGAGAATCACCAACTTTGGCATTCTTCTCATTTTTGTCTCGTCTGTACTTGCCCTTCTATTTGCCTTTCTCATGGCCAAATCGATGTGAACTTGCTGCTGCTTTCAGTGCTTGCTCCTCTATATCTTGTTGGTTTATTTTCTGTTCATGAGCCATCAAAGAACTCTGCAATTCATCAATTGAAAGGATATCAATATCTTTAGATTCCTTAATAGAACAAACAACATAGTAGAACTTTGCTGTCATTGAGCGTAGTATTTTTTCAACAATAGTGACATCCTCTAGCTTCTCCCCATGAATCTCCATTTTGTTCGCAATTGCCGTCATCCGTGAGAAATACGCTGTAACCGGCTCTCTTGTGTTCATATGTAGCATTTCGAACTCAACAAGAAGAGCTTGGATCTGCGCCTGTTTCGCCTTCGCTGTCTCTTCAAACTTCATTTTCAGGGAGTCCCATATCTACTTGGAAGTGTCCTTGCAAAGAATAGTTTCCAGTGTCGAGCGATCAATAGCCTGGAAAAGAAAATTCTTCGCCTTGAGATCCTTCAACCTTAGTCCTTCTATCTCTGCTTGTTGTGTTTCAGACATAAGAGTCCCATCCACCGGCTCTTGCACGCCATTGCTGACAACTAGCCAATACTCTTTGGACCTAAGGAAGTTCGCCATCAACATGCACTAATGGTCATAATGACCATCAAAGCGAGGAATGGTAGGTTGGACAAAATTTTCAGAGACCATCCTTGATTGTTTGCTGCAGCAAAATAACTAGGAGAACAATAGTAACTCACTGTTTCACTTGTTTCCTTTTACAAACTCTACTCACACTTCTCTCGTTCTGGCTTTGATACTAAATGTTAATGAGAAATAACAAAGCAATTTCGGGAGAAGGAATATTACAAGCTAGAGATTGATTTCTGCACAACATGGATTTTATTACAGAAAGTCTTTTAAATAGAGAAAATTACACATTCTTACATAACCATATTTCCTAAAAGAAAGGAAAGAACTACTCAACTTCTAAACATAAAAAACTGCCAGTGAACTAGGAAATTATCACATTTTTAGATAAGCATAAACCTGCGCAACTACAAATTACAGCATTTAATGAGAAATAACATAATTTAGTTTGTTTTATCAAATACAAATTAAGATTATAATTCAACTTGAATGCTATATCTTATTGCATTTTATATTTTTCCTAAATCCTAATATGTATACATATATGTGTGTGTGTCTATATGTATGTTCATATTTTATTATTATATCAATCAATATTGATGTAATAAAAGCTAAATAAAAATAGAATCAAGCAACAGAACTTTCAAAGTAAAAATATTCATAATGATTAATTTAATATTTTGAGAAGATTCCTTGATAAAATATGTTAAAATAATAATATATTTGGATTAATTGATTGTATTTGATTGCTTGAGTTTGTTAGTTGAAAAGTAAAATAAAAACTAATTTCTAATAATGAAACTTAAATGTTAAAATATGGTCATTTTTAAAGAAATGATTAATAATTATGATATGGACTTTGAAACTACCATCAAATTTTAAAATCTTTATTATATAGACCTTTAAACTATCATCATATCTTTTAAATACAACTTTAAACTACTATTATTAAAAAAAAAAATCAAAGCAAGCATATAAAATGACCAATCTTTTAAAACAAAAAATAGAGCAAATATAATGTATTAATGATATCATATTCATATCGTGCTCTGCTTTAAAAAAATTAAGCATTTTTTAGGAAAATTGATAAATTTTCTTTTCGCTTCATTTTTTGAAATGTCACACATACCGAATCCCTAACATAACACTTTGTGGGAGAGATTTATCTCAATGGAATCAACGACCACTTAACAGATTTGATACATATCATTAGATAAAATTTTTAATTATATATATTGATGGTATTGGTCGAAATGTAATATATATCATTAAAATAAAATTTCTAATTATATGTACTGAGATAACAATATTTTACAAAATTAAACCTTTCATATTGTGGGTAAATTACCATCAATTTAATGTAAACAAAAGAGCATTATCTTTTAAGAATTTCATTTTTAGAATATGTTTTAAAATATAAGCAAACAATTTTCATTTTTCATGAATAATGTGGATACAATAAATTTTTTCATTTAAGTCGGGGCACAAAACCCGCCGTCGCCTACATGCTATCCATAAAAAAAGTCGGACAGATTTCTATTCACACATTTAACAAATCCAGACACTACAGCAGTCAGCTTACAGACGCAACAGCTGGCATCCTTTCGCCGTCATTAATCCAAAGCCACTGCTTGTTTTTGTGCTACAAAAGCATTGGCGGTGTAATTCGATAAATCTCCTTTGGTTTCTTCCTAATTTTGTCTTTGGTTCTTTTTGTGGTTTTCGATCGTTTTCAAGTTAACCGGGAGAGGACTCCAACAAATAATGACAGCGAAGCTTTCCCCACAAATTTCACTGGCCAAGTTTCCACCTTTGATGGTTCTTTCATTCTTATCGGATACTCCATAGATACCCTTTTGATAATTGTCCTCTCTCTCTCTCTCCCCTTTGTTTTTTCTTGTTCTTTATTTTTCTGCTTCTTTGGCTAGTATTCTTTTTGATAATTTTCTTGGTATTACCTTTCTGATTCTGCTATTTTTGATTGTTGTTTTAGTGAAAAAACAAGTAGTTATGGCGTTGGTTGAGGCGTTCTTGGAGATTTTGAGAAGGCCCACAGTTTGGGCGATGATAATAGGGATGATGAAGTTTCTAGGGCCTGTTTGGATTGGTTTTCTTTTGGGTATTATGGTGGGATGGGCTTGGAAACCTAGGTGGGCTAGGTTGGGGAATTGTAAATTTGAATTTTCAGCACCTTCTTCTCCTTCTGCTTTGGTTCATTCTCCTATTAAAGGTTTTGGTTCAATCCAGAACTTGGGTTCTTGCAAGGTTAAGACTGCAAGTTTTGGTTCATGTTTGTTGGATAATGAATTGGGGAAGGAGCAAATGGCTTGTCCAGCTAGTGATGATGCTGTTTGCAGGTATATTTTGAGTTTGATATTACCAAAAAAAATAAGTTTTATATTTTTGTTGATTTAATTCAGATATTTCTTGAAATATTGTTAACATGTTGACTGGTTCACCTTGTATGAATTTTTATGTAGACCTCTGTTGACTGTTTCTGACTTTGTGACTAGAATGATGATAGATGTATTAAACCTTTTATGTTCTGAAGAATATAAGATTTTGTGCTGCTGCATAGGCAGTTTTTTATGGTGAACTTGAGCCTATGGCTTTGCTTTAATTTCTAAGTTTCATTCAGGTACTAATGATGTGGATGGTTACTTTGAAGTCTTGATGTCATATTGCTTGACTAGGATAACAATCCCAGATAAATATGCAGTCAGTTTGCAGAGGAGAGCCTCCTCCTCCTCCTCCTCCTCCTCTTCCCCCCCAAAACAACAAACACTAAAAAAAAAAGAAAATCTTGTAGGTTTATCAAGTAAATCTTGTATTCGATTAAAATCTGGACAACATATGCATGATTTGAAACTTTTATGTCACATTGATCAAGGAAAATATAAGATGCTTCATCCAATGCTTTTCTTATATACTTACAAATCATGGACATGTCAGTAGTTGAACTTGGTACTTGGGGAACTTGATAAAAAGACGAGCATTATTTGGGAAGAAAATTTTCATTTATCAATCTTTGAATTAGTGGACATAAATTTTCTCATAAAATGTATACTGCTTCTATAGGCCATCACAATTTGGAAAAGAAGACAGAGTGCTTGTTACATATGATGATTTGGAACATTTATGCCATCTGGTTGAGAGGAGAGATGGAGGACCTCCTTGGAAGCATATGATGGACCGTTCAACCCAAAATATGAGCTGCCAAGCATGGCAAAGAGATCCTGAGGTACTTAAGGCAATTTTTATGAATCCATCTTCAGTGGATCAATTTCTTCCCATCATGTGTAAAGACTGCCAATGGAGCTTCTTTGTATTGTTTGCGCAATTTTATTTAATTTTTTTATGCTTAGTTGTCTCTTTCTGGTGATTTGGCAGACGGGGCCACCTCAGTATTGTAGCAGAACTGTATATGAGGATGCGACTCCCGAATTATTAAGGGATTTTTTCTGGGACGATGAGTTCCGTCTGAAGTGGGATGATATGCTTGTACATGCTGCAATTTTGGAAGAATGCCCCACCACAGGAACAATGATGGTCCATTGGATTCGCAAGGTCGGGAAATGAGATTAGTAGTAATATAGGTCCTGTGGGTCATTTTGTTATTGTCTTTCCCAAGTGCTGATTCTAACTGTTCTCGTGCAGTTTCCGTTTTTCTGCAGTGACAGAGAATACATAATAGGCCGCCGAATATGGGAGTCAGGAAGATCATATTACTGTGTGACTAAGGTACAGCCTAAGATACATCTTATTTTGTTCGTATCTACTTCTTTTTAGATTCTTTTTTATGCTATATAATTTGGAACTCCTTGGAATTTTGACTGGCTTAAGAGAATATATAGAGTCAGTTATGTGTCTTTCAACTGGCTGCTAGAAGCAACTAAAGAAAAGATCTCTCTCAGCTGTGGCTGATGTCAAAATTATCTGTCTTTCAGTGTCGGCTCTTATTTTATTGCATCCTCGTTTCTCAGTTTGATAGGATCAAGTCTCACAACCCCTTTTATTTCTGAACCAGGGTGTCCCCAGTCAATCTGTTCCAAGGAGAGAAAAACCAAGACGTGTCGATCTTTTCTACTCAAGTTGGTACATTCAATCAGGTAAAATTTTCTTTCCTGCTAAATTGTTTCAAACATTCGATTTTCCAACATCAGAAAGCAACCTATACAGTTTTGGATAGTTGGCACATATACAAACGGATAATCTTTGCCCCCAAACCTATGGAAATCATACAACTTGCTTATCTTTTAAACATCAAAAAGTGTTCTTTGGATATCACTATGAAATGAGTTTGTACGCCATGAAATTCTTGTCTGAAACAGTGGAATCAAGAAAAGGAAATGGGCAATTGTCTGCATGTGAAGTAATACTCTTCCACCATGAGGACATGGGAATCCCATGGGAAATCACTAAATTTGGGGTCAGGCAGGGGATGTGGGGGACGGTGAAGAATATTGAGCGTGGCTTCCGGGCTTACCAGAAACACAGATCATCTAGAGGACCCCTCTCCCGTCATGCATTCATGGCTCAAATTAACACAAAACTTGACCCAGACTACTTGAAGATTCTAGAAGGTCCTGAAGATTCATCAGAAACACAATTAATAGCCTCTGCTGAGAAACCAAAGGCAGTTAACATACCAAAGCTCCTGATAATCGGTGGGGCAATTGCTATTGCTTGCAGTCTTGATCACGGACTTCTGACTAAGACACTCATGTTTGGGGTTGCAAGAAGGTTCGGAAACATTGGAAGGAGGGCATGTCCAAGGACTAACTGAGAATTTATAGTTTAGAATTTTTTTTCTTACCATAAGGAGCAGTTCCTGCTCTCATTGATAGAACCAAAATATAGAGGCAGCAGAATGTTGTTATAGAATAGAATAATTGTGAGTGAGTTTATAGATACACATGAACATTTAGGCTGCAACTGTTTACTGTGGAAGTCTGATGTTTGATCTCTTTTTATCGTTAGTTAAATTTCCAGCAAGAAATGTACCATGTTTTTGTTCTGAAGTGTAGAGTTGAAGTTGCCTTTTTCAACCAAGAGAGCTTGGGAGTGAGTCAAGAAGTCCAAGTTGAAGGGTGTTTGTCTAAATTCTGAGCTATTTTTGAAATTTATAAACTGCTAAATTTGATTTTACAAACAAGCATTTAAAATGCTTGAATAATGAGATTTCTAGCCTAATCTTTATTCAACCATTTTCGACTGGTATTCTGGCAAGGATTCTGTTTCAATCCAGAGTATATATCATGTCCCACAATTTATCTTCTCAATTTTATTTGAGAATTGGAGAAGTATAGTTAGGCGTGGTCGATTTACATTATTACCTCCAATCTTTTCTCGAACCTACTTCTTCTCTACTCTGCCTGTAGGAGTAGAGTTAGGAGTAGAGAAAGGTAGGTAGAGGCATTAAGATTAGAATAATATTAAATTGTAATTAATATAATTAAAATTAAATGAACTTGTTAAAATTTTAGAAGTAAGTCATGAGTTGTAACATCGTATTTTGAAAATTTATAAGTTTATTTTAAAAACTTTGTCCAATTTGATTTCTATTGGTACCGATCATAATCCAACCTCAATATTTGAATCTATTCTAGCAAGTTTTGTGGATTTACTAGACCAAAAAATTCTTAGGCTCACGCATTTGCTTCTCTAGTTAGAGACCAACATCTTAAGGCTAATGTAGCATATGATTAAGGACTTACTAGTTTAGGTAAAAATCTAATATGCTTTCCAATAGAAGAAGTCATTTTTGGTGGAAAAACTATGTGCTTTTAGGATTTGAATGCTCTCAAACACATCACTAGATGCTTTGAGGAGTTTATTATTTCGTTCAAATACCCTTAAACTCTTATTTTATGAGTCAACACTATTAGAAAAAATCCGTATGGGTATATGCCTAAATGTGTCCCCACAAATAGATATAGTGACGCTTTAACTTTTTCGCTTGATCATAGCGTTCTATAGATGGGTATCTTGTTAACTTTTTGTGACACTTATAAGTGTTTCTAAAGTGATTGTTATTATAACAGTTGATAGTGTCTCTAAAACTTTTCAATTGTGATACTTTATAGTGTCCCGTAATGACTTTCAACTATGTTAACTATTTAATAACAGGATAGGGTTAATTATCTAGACCCCCTAAGGTTTGATCTAATTACAATAAGGTCCAAATATTTAATGAAATTATAAATATCCCTTTGATGCTAACAGTCAACCGTTAAGACAAATAATTTTTGTGAAATGGCTAATTTACCTTCGATTGAATATAATAGGAAAAAAGCAAAAGAAAAAAAATGCACAAAGACTAAAATGAACTTAACTTTACAAAATAACTAAAACACCCATGAAGTTTTATGAAAATAACAAAAGCAACCTCAGTCAATAAAATTACAAAAATACACTAAAATCATTAATAAAAAATATAAGTTATAAAATAATTAAATAATTATATATATGCATATAAAATACAATATCATATATATTAGTCAATATATATTTATATTTATACTTAATATATATAATATACATATATATAGCATATACATACTTGTACACAACCCCATCCCACCCCCAACCTATCCAACCCCTTGCCCCCGCCCCCCCCGACCCCAGCCACCCTACTGGCTAGATTTGGCCATAGTGGTAGCTACTATGGCAACCACCATGATAGTGATTGCCTGCTGCCATGGCGACCACCAAGGCAGCAGCAGTCATGAGTTGCCTGTTACCATCGCAGCACAATAGCAACCGCTTGGCCATGGGTTTCCAGCTACTCATGGCAGCTACAATTGCCATGGTCGGCAGAGCAAAGGGAGGGGGTTGGGGGAAGAAAAAGGGGGATGGGGGTGTATTTTTAGTATATAATATTTATTTTTATTAATTAGTTAAAAATTTAATTAAAATATATAGTTTTTACTTATTTATTCTGAACTAACAAAGTATTTTAAATTTTTTTATCTTATTTTTAATTAGATATATTTATTATTTAAATAATTTATTTATTTTAGAAATGATTATTATTTTATCAATTAAGTTGGTTAAATTATTTCATATATGTTTATTATTTTAATATTATATAGCATGTAATTCAATTAATAAATATACTTTCCATTTAATATAATTAAATCAATTAAATTATGTATAGAAAGTATTTTAGATATTTTTTAGTATTTAATATTTTTTAAAATTTTATATTTTTATTATTTTTTAATTAATTAATTATTAGTATGTTAGATATTGATTTTTGATTTTTTATTTTTATTAATAAATAAATTCAACTAAATTTAATTATATTATTTTAGATGTGTTTTTATTTTAATATTATATAATATATAATTTAAAATTAGTAAATTATGGTTATATATGATAATAGATTTTTAATTTTATTTTTTAATATTTTACTTAATTTATTTGTTAATTAATAAGTAATTTCAACTCAATCTAATTAAATTATATTAATTATAACTATTATTTTGATATGACTAATCATTATGCAATCTAAAATTATAAAAGCTATTTTATTTAAGAGATGAATTTAATATTCATTTTTTAAATTTTTTTTACTTATTTTATTTTTTAATTAATAAATTGTTTTATTAAACTTACTTAGATTATTTAACTTAAATTTAAAGATTATTCAATATTTATGAAATTTTATTAATAATAAAATATATTTAATTTATTATGTGAATTTAAACAATGTTAAATTTATACCCTTGTGGTATGAAAAAAACTACAAATACCAAGGGTAATTTTGTTTTAAAAATGACCATAACAGTAACTATAAGGCATTTTCGAATTTTCATGTAAAACTTTTGATGATGTCTGCATTTTTTTGGATGGATTCTAACAAATTTTCAAAAACGGAAGACGGAGCAAAATCTCAGGGTTTGTGTAATTAACCCAACACGATATTATAAATCGTCTCCACAACACATGACGGAACACATTGAATTGTTTTATGAG
>JACGDI010003504.1:347266-361746 GCA_014898725.1 Jacaranda copaia | reverse complement strand
GATCGTCACCTTAGCCTCTTATCTGCTGTTGAATGCATACTTGATTTCATGCCTCCTTACGGAGTACATCAATTCTGTCTAAGGCATGTCTGCTCCAACTTCAATAAACATTTCAGTCCAAATTCAAAAATTTGATAGGCATATGGAAAAAATAAGAGAAACTAATGAGAATGCCTATTCATATTTGCAGAACATTGACAGAGCTCAATGGACATTCAGTCATGATGGAAAATGGCGTTGCAGTATTCTAACTACGAACATATCTGAGTGTTTCAATGGGGTACTAAAGGGTGCTCGTCAATTGCTAATTACAGCTATTATTCAACAGACATTCTCTCGTTGTGTCAAACTGTTTCTTGATTGGACAACCAAAGCTCATGGCATGATGAACAGACAATAACAATGGACCGATTATGCATATAATATATATTCCAATTGACAACACCATTCTATTAAGCACATTGTTCAAAAGTTTGACTATGCTCAACAATCAGCTTCAATCATAACATGCATGCACACGGGTCAGGAAAATCATGTCCAAGTTGTCAAACTTAGGAGACGTGAGTGCTCATGTGAAAAATGGGCTGAACTTAGTATTCCATGCTCCTATGTGATGAGTGCATGCTGACATTTTGGGTTAAACACTTCAGCATCTGTCAAGCCATATTACAATATTGAATATTACTTGGCAACATATCAAAGGAGCTTTGAGCCAATATGGGCCAAAGATTATTGGGATGAACCTAATTTTAATCTACTCCATAATCCAGCCCATAGAGAAAGACGTGTTGCAGGAAGGGATCGCACTATTAGTATCCAAAATGAAATGGATTGGCCACAAACACGCCACAAGCACGTGCGAGACAACAAGCCCGTCGTCAAATCCAAGCCGAAGCTGAAGCCCAAGCCTGACATCCTTAATTCTTTCAACTTTGTAATTATATTTTATGTTCTATGTTGTTCCTTTGTTTGTATCAAACTTTATAAATAATAAATTTGGTTGAAAATCTCTAGAATTTTAGACAGTTTTAATTTATGTTACATTTCACTAATATACTTGAAAAATAAAATCCATACATTGTTCTTCAAGAATGTATAATAATTCTTCAAATTACAATCATCATTTATGATTAGAATGTATGATAATTTTTCAAGAATGTATTAATATATAAAATCATCTACTATGATTTTACATGCCAATTTTAACCAACATTCTAACATTACAAGTATCCCTTCATGAGTTAATATATCATATCAATTGAAACACTTGCATTTTATAAAATGGTAAAAATTCAAAATTTATACTTATTTTTTGACTCATTTTAAATATTTAAAAAAATTAATTACTTTAAATTTTAAATATAAAAATAATTACTAAATAAAGAAATTAGAGCTAATGTCAGTTATAATGCGACAAGCATGCTTCTTGCAACAATGGAAGAAGAATGGAAAATTAATGTAATTTTATTAAAAAAAAATTCATGCAAGAGGTGCCTCTTTGGCAAAATTGAAAAAAAAAAAAATTAGCATGCAAGAGCCACGCCTCTTGCGAATTTCGGAAAAAAAATTTGAATTTACTTAAGAGCCACGCCTCTTAGATTGTAGCTTTTTTAAAGCGTGGATTTGACCCACGCCTTACCATAGTTTTGCAAAATCTTCAAGCCGCAGTAATTTTAATTTTTTTTTCTTTTTACTATATTTTCATAAATTAGTCTCCATTTGCACGCATCATGACTACCTAGGATATATATTATATGGTGGCAAAAGAAGGAGAAAAAGAACAAGATGTTCCGATTTGATCTATGTAGTTGAATAGAACAACAAAAACCTGCAAGCTCATGTCCAATCAATGGAGTTCAATCTAACATTATGTTTACTTGTCACATTGTCATTGCCATAATAAACACAAAATTTGAAGTAAACAAGGACAAATCGAATAAAACCAAATAGGCACCAAAATTTGAAAGACAACATGGTAAATCGTCCAAGGGATATTCAAGCTGGAAAAAAACTCACAAAAATAAGAATCGATCTTAATGAGAAGTTGGCTTCCCAAAAGGCGACTTGCAGTATATCCATATGGTTATAGGCAACACTTAACTCTTCGCACAGATGGAAAACATCAATCTTTCTAGCATCAGGGACCCAACTTCTTTAAATCATCAAATGACTAACTTCGAAGCGGAATCCATAGAAACTATTTCTTAGTGTGAACTGCTTCGACCACAGCCTCAATCTCTTCCGTCACGCGCTGAAAAACACTCGGCCCTTTAACTTCATCAACCGAAGTGTTCTCATCTATATCATCGCTTGTCCCGTGTGTTTCTTTGTGATGGTGAGGCGATTTATCACCGAGAATCACCGACTCATTCTTCTCCTTTGCTCGGTCGGTCAAGTCTGGTGATTTTATTTTAACGCCTTTGTCTATAGCAATAAAAGAACAGAATGTGAATTCCAAATCCCCCTTTGAAGCTCATTCCATAACAAGCAAACAATATTGGCAATAACGTGACAATGGCTATCCCAAAAGAGAAACATACAAGATTATACGATCCCTAGAGAGAAACATACGAGATTACTTAAATACTACTTCTTGGTACAGAGTACAAAGTTTTGCAATCCACCATTTTTACAAATTTGACAGTTAACACCTAACAATACCAATACAATACTATTTCTGTTTTCAATCCTACTCTCCACTTTCTAGCATTTGCCGGGAATGAGTTTGAATACATGAACCTAAAGATTCTCAAAATTTCCAGCAACCCTTGTCCTAAAAATTGTCATCATGGAAGCTGTGACAGTGAAGAAGGTCACTCCTTTTTTCTTCCTTTATCCACATAAACCAAGTTATCTTTTTAGCGCAAACAAAAAAATGAAAAAAAAAAAAAAGAGAAATAATCTTTGATTAGAATTCTTCGTTTATAAACCAAACTCGCTAAACTTTTCAGTTGAAAAAATAGTCAAGCGAAGTTATAACGACGGGAAGCTAAAATACACAAGATTTGAAGCAGAAAACCAGTTAAGAAGGCAAATTTTACAGCCCAGAAAGTATATAATGAGAATATAAATTGCGAAGATAAAAAAGCATATTGGTAAAATATTCGAAAAAGAAATTAAAAAAATCATTAAACAAAATTGCGTACCTGGGTGAGCAACTGGGCTCTGGATTCCTTTTCGTTCTGCCATGGACAATTTCTGATTATTGAATTGCGAATTTCTTGTCTGGCCCTTCGGTCCCCTCCGCAGTTTTTCTTTTCAATGTCGTATTATTTTAGTTGTCACCGAAGCCTTTCGTAATAAACGCACTGTAGAAAGTGGGTTCTTAATCCCATTAGGTACAGGGCCATGGGGCTGGAAGAACAGAGAGGCCCAATTCTTGTTATCAGCATGGGTTCAATCAAAAGCAAGGAAAAAAGTTTAATGGGAAGAATATCAGATACTAAGGGGGTGTTTGGTTTCATTTCCAATTTACTTTTTCACATTTTCAACTATTCAAAAAATGAAAATCATTATTTTTTAATCATTTTTATTTTCAAAACACATTATCCAATAATCTATATATTTTCTCCCAATAGCCTATATATCTTTTCCTTTTATTTTATTATTTCTACCTGTCTTTACCTGCAACCTATTAAAACTAACATAGTTATTACATTTCTAATAAAATCATTACGTTTTCAAATATTTCATCCAAATATATTTTCATTTTCACATCACATAACTAATTTTTACAAAAATAAAAATGCTGAAAATTGAAAATAAGTGTGGAAATGAAAACCAAACAACCACTAAGCCTAATAGGCCAACACTTTTTTCCCTCTCCTTTTTTTTTTCAAATTTTATGGAAGATTATTTTCAATTTTTTTGACATTGAGGAATAAGTTGAATATAGTGTATGGTGGAGGGGCAACAGTTTCCCATTTTGTGAAAAAAATTATATTTATTTTTAAATTTTACTTGACATACTTGCATCTTGAATTTGAATGGCAATATGATGTATCAAAATGATGTTACAAATATAAATTGATAAAATAAGACAACAAATTAATAATTAAAACGCAATAACCCTAAAGATTATTTTTCTTAAGAGAATTTGCTTTAAACTGACTCTATTCGAATATTACAAGGATATCTTTCTTCTACCATCGTATAAAAATAATTATTTTATTTAATTTGAACATAACCTTAATTTGTTATATTAATTATTAATTCTAAATTTCTAAACAAATTCGAACTGTATATTTTAAATTTTTTTATTCAAATTCAACTCTATACATAATTGATTCACTCAAGATAATAGAAAAGTTCCAACTTTGATTGAGACCAAAGTGATTAGGAGCGGGATTTCAAATTAAAAATCATTGCAAGAGCTAAACTTTTTAAAAGATTAACCGAAAAAAGAAATGAAAAAACAAAAGAATGTTAGAAAAACATGAAAGTCATTGATTTCTCTTATTGTCCGTGGGAGTCAGGAAAAACACTAAACTCGGAAACTTACGTCGTCGTATGGCATGCAGCGAATCGAAGTTCAAAGCCAAAGCAACCCCATAAAGTCGTCCCGTAAGAATACTATCCGTTGCAACTTTCCCATTTTTCTTTCAAAATTTCAAATTTCAAAGACTACACCCCGCTCCACTCTATTAAATTAAAGCTTAGTCGAATTTCAAGAACCCCGATCGTCGTTCTTTTCATTTGTCCCAAGATAAAAATCTCGGCTCTTTCGCACACCCTTATTCTAATTTGTCTTCACGCAGCGGAGTTTCAAAATTTTCAGAGAATATTTCTTGAAAACAAGGAGGAAAGGAAAAAAGAATCTTTTTGTTTATTTGTTGTACTTCTGATATTTTCCGGTTTGTCTCCACAAATGGGTGCCTCAGGGAAGTGGATTAAATCACTGATCGGGCTAAAAAAGGCCTCTGCTAATGAACCCGTAAGATCAGAATTTTCTCCGTAATGTTTTTCCTTTCTCTGTTAATTTTTTGTTCTTTCGCAATTATATGCGTTTGTTCTTTTGTCTTGATAAGTGGGGTTGTTTTCTTTGTATTTTTCGAATTTTTGAAGCTGGAAAATCAGTTAAAGAGCCATTATTTGCTTCATTGTTCAGTTAAAATTTTGTTCTTTTGGTATTTCATGCAAAAGTTCTTGCGTTGTAATGAGTGGGTATTTCTTAGTACTCTGTTTTACTGATTGTTTTCTCCTTGTGCTGGACTAGCAAGCTGAAGAACTATATTTCATTTTCTTCCTTCTGATAAATTTGTTTCTTTTGGTGGTTTATGCAATTATTCTTTTCTGTTGAAGAGTCGGAAATTTTTTAGTTTGTTGATCTGCTAAATTTGTGATCTTTTAGCATTTGAAGCAATTATTCTAAGTTTCTGGTAGGTGGGATTCTTTGTAAATCTCTTCTTTTTTGAAATTTTGGCGTAGGAAAAAGTGGGTGGTGGTAAGGGCAGGAAGTGGAAGCTATGGAGGAGTTCATCTGGGAGCATAACCATGGCGGCCAAGGGTGGAAAAGGCGGCGGTGATGCGGCGGAGACTGAGGAGTCAGAGGCTTCTTCTTATCTTTTTGACAGTGAAATGGCGGCTGCCGTAGCTGCTTTGGCCAAAGCTTCACCCAAGGATTTCATGGCGGTCCGTCGTGAATGGGCTGCTGTTCGAATTCAGACCATTTTCCGTGCTTTTCTGGTAATTTTATGCTATTTTTGTCTTATGTTTTTTTATACCATTTTTATATGATTTGTATCTAAAAACTATTTATTTGTAAAGCTGATCTGCCTTGTCTAAAATGTAATGATCAAGCTTAGGAAGTTAAGAACAAGAATGATTGGCAGGCATAGTTTGCTTAAAGTAATAGTTGCTGCTTTAGATAGAGTAATCTTGTGAAATAAATTTATCGGAATTGCTTTAGATATGGTAGTAAGAATTACTTAAATTTGCAATATTTTTGCGTTGAAGGAGTCGAAGATCAAGAAAAAAGTAGCAGTTAATAATGCACATATTGTTCCATGGGTTTTCTTTGTGGAATTAGCATGATTCTGCTCTCTGGCTGGACATTTTCTCCCTTGTGTGATTAAAAACTTCTGTTAATACTCTGTGAAATGAATGTTTTGAAGGCGAGACAGGCGTTGAGGGCCTTGAAAGCATTGGTTAGACTACAAGCTATAGTCCGGGGGCGCCTGGTTAGAAAGCAAGCCGCTGTGACTCTAAGGTGCATGCAAGCTCTTGTTCGAGTTCAAGCTCGAGTTAGGGCTCAGTGCACTCAATCTTCTGCTGGAGGGCAGCCGGAGAACCAACAAGTTGATCCTGTAAAGCTGGCTGAGGTTTGATTAATTAGAATCTAAAAAATGAAAAAACTTTGCATATGCCATTAGTAAAATGAAAATGAAAAGGTATTTAACTATGATGACAGAATGGGTGGTGCGATAGCCGTGGGACGGTTGAAGAAGTGAGGTCTAAGTTACAAATGAAGCAAGAAGGAGCCATCAAGAGGGAGAGAGCACTTGCTTACGCCCTTTCTCAACAGGTAATGGATTATATATTTGACAAAATATTTGAATGTTGACCTAATAAAATGTTGTTATTTGACTTCAGCAACTAAGGAAAACCCCCAAGTCGACAAACAAGATGGCTACACCAACTAGGGTCGACAAGAATGGTGGAGGGCTTAACTGGCTGGAACGGTGGATGGCAACCAAGCCATGGGAGACGAGGTTGATGGGAGAAATCCAATCCAACTCAGCTGAAATGACACCAACTTCTATGAAATATGAAGGTTACATGGTTGGTTCTTTGTCAAGCACATCCGACCATGATTTAGTGAGAGTTCATCGTAATAACATTACAACTCGAATATCCTCAAAAGTTCCTATAAGTTGTCAAATTATACGCTCGTCCTCTGATCCATGTTCTGAATCCATATACGATGAGAGCACAACTTCAAATTCATCGACAACCACTTCAGAAACTCCTGGATCAGGTGATAATCGGGCCGAGCAGAATGTTGCCAAGCCTAACTACATGAATCCAACAAGGTCAATGAAGGCTAAGCGGAAACCTTACACTACTACTTATTCAGCACAGTCTCAATCAATGCAGAGGCATTCAGTCGAGGATTTACCGTACCATAGGAAACCGAGTCCACTTTCTAGGGGGAACGCTAGAAGGAGCGCTGATGCTGACCTTTATTCGGTTGACTTATGCAAGGATCTCTACCCTCCCACACATTATGATGGGGTAAACGGTCGAGATTATTACAAGTGAAGCAATGATTTCTGATTGCATTCTTTTTGTAATTTGAAAGAGTTCTTGATGAGTTCAACACCTTGTTGTCCTTGGTCCCTTTTTTTTTTTTCTTTCCATTTTTTGTTTTTTCGGTGTGACATTTTAAGGTTGGTTTGAGACAGTAGAAGACCTCTCTAATGGATACTGAGAGATCAAAAGTATAGTTTGGATTTGTTGATGTAGATGCTATATACCTCAAATCATGGCAAAATATGCCTTGTTTGTGTAAAACTCTCTCTTCTTATGTGTCATACTTATCAGAAAGTTGAAATTATTGTCAACTCGACGTATAATTCTTCCTTCTTACACAGCGTACTTATTTGTTATGCTAGTCTGGACTTCTGCAACTTGATTAAGCAATCTTTGGTACTGGCATTCGTGTGTACGGTAAGAGTGCAGAATTATGTTGTAAGAATATGTGGAATCTATCGTACTTCTTCACAGCCATCATTCTTTCTTCATGAGGACCACTAGCATCATAATCATATCATTGCAAATTGATGTATCATAAACACAGTTCTTATCTTTACGCAAAGAGGACTGATGGCCCTATTGTTGTTTTACCATGCAGGTGGGCTTGGCAGGCAAAGATTTACCGCTTTCCAAACTGAACACATGAGAGGAGACGGGCAAATAGATAGATAGTCAATTTGAAAAATTTAGCGTGTATTGGGCTGTTGAGAAGAGTATCTTGAGGCCGTTAAAGATTGATCTATTTTCTTTACTGCATGGATCGATGAATCCTCATGTGGGGGACGAGCGGATTGTGAAAGCAAGACAGCAGAATGCCGTTCCTGGAGCTATGAAATAATCGTAGAATCATTTGATTTGGACAATTAAACTAATAGGAAAGGAAAGCCAAAGTTCTCCTTGGTTTTGAGTATGTTAGCAGACTTTCTCACGATGGATTTTGCCTTGAAAATAAGGCAGGCAAGGTGGGGTGTCAGAGAGAGCCATTTCTTGCACACTGTTTTTGAAGGGATATTCTGAGTGTCTTATTTTTATTAGCTTTTTGAGGAAAAATTCTCAATTATCATTTCAACTTGATTATGACAAGTGATTGGGATTTAGGACAGTATGTCTCTCATTATTTGGCTGCCCCTTTGCTTTATTAGTGACTAAACAGAGTTTGTTTTTGCCAGTTTGTGGCTAGGGCTGTGGAAGTACTATGTTTTTTTGCCTTTAATAATTCTCAAATTTGATAATAGTGTCTGATTGTCTTCCTCATTATACTTTTCATAATTATGCGTCGACATGTTCTAAAAGGACCAATATTCGTAACTCTGCAAATTTTCCTTTTCGTTTTTCAAGCGAATTGGCTACTGTTTCAGACACGACGACAATCACCTGAACAAACTAAGTGGCAATAAAAAAGTTCAATTCAAACAACAGGTTGATTGTATCAACAAAATTAATCAATCATCAGTGATTAAAAGTAGCTTTACCTCTTTCTTTTTCTGGTTTCAATTTTGAAAAATTGGTGAAAGTTTGATTTTTTATCTTGTGTTGAATGTATGTTATTTATGACCACACCAAAAATTATCAAATGTTGCGTGCTAACACTGCACAAAGTCATACTTCTTCTCAAAAGAAAAGGAGAGAAAAATGAGAAAAGGGCTTTTCACCAAGCAATGATCCATGCCCTAGTTTGATTTTAGAAACTCCTATAAAGGACTTGATTGAACCAAAGCCTAAGCCCCATGCATCATGTATACCCTCAAAAGACAGAATTTCCCATAATCCTCTCTCTTTCTTTGTGCCTTGTTTGGGCACTCCATAAAATGGGAAAAAAACAAAAACTGAACCTCAGCTTCTGTCCCATTATGGCTCATCAAATAAAGCAATGGTGCCTGCTCTCATTAATTCTTGCATGTGCAACAATTAAATCAAGAATCTTTTTTTTTTTTTCAATTTTTTTGACCTTCCATCACAAGCATATATATATATATATATATACAGATATATTCTCTTAAATTAACCAAAAAATATTTGAATGTCTGTTTTCTGTTTGGTTATAAAACCAAAAGAAGTATTGCTTTACCAAGATTTCATCACTGAATTGTAACCTGTCATTTTTGAATAATGGGGTGGGGGTGGGGGTGGGGAGAGGCCAATAGCTAGTGACCTGTTGGTTACATATTTAACTGAATGAATGAATAGATGATATGATATATATATATATATATATATATATTTGCAATTTTTATTGTGTGAACAACTTTAGTTGTGGACCGTTAAATTATATAAGTTAATATCAATATTTTATTTTTTGAACATATCATATTCCAATTCAACATCTATTTGTGTACATATATAATTAGTGGATGGCATAAAATTTTCTGATATGCATGTATTCAATTCCCAATTAGAAGTTACAAGTAAAGAATTAGTTCTTTCTTTTTTTTTTTGAAAAAATCTTTTGAAATTTAAAAATAGTCTTTTTAAAATTATTACTGTTCATCATATCTCGCAACATACTTGAGTATATACCTAAATGGATAACAAGAAAATTTTCAATTTATATGAATTATATCATGCAACCCACTTGATTATGAACCCATAGATTATAAATAATAATATCAATATTTTATTTTATAAATTATATTTCAGTTCAATAATTCACAACTAACTTAAATATGTACTTAAGTGGATAACTCAAAACTTTCTTTTATTCATGTAGTCAATTCTCAATTAGAAGTTACAAGCAGAGAATATTTTTCTTTATTTTTTTTAAAAAAGAAAAGAAAAAAAAAAAAGAAAACATCTTTTGGGTAGAAAGAAATGAAATGTTCTATCGTAGATCATTACTGTCCATATTTGTGCCTTTGAGATCTCTTGCATTTAATGTTTTGGCTGATGATGACGAAATTGTATAACTGTTTTCTTCACAATAAAAACAATAGCAAGTTCAATTTTATGCTATCATTGCAGCATTGCTTCATAAGATTGGAAAACTATGTTATATGTGTCTTTCTTTTGCTACCCCACTTTGCTTTGAAAAGGAATTGAAGTTATATATTTGAAATTTTGGTGGTCTTTTTTATTTAATCAAAAAGAGTTTGTTTTTAAAATCTTCAATTAATATATATATGTTTTAATAAGAACTTTATAGTAGTAGATTAAAAGTTATTGGTAAGAAGTTCATCTGTCATTTTGATATGAAAGAACATCATATAGTACAAAAATTGACAACTTATTCATTCGGTAGCTTCAACACCTAATGCTTTCAAAATGAATACTATGCACAAATAAAAATAGAAAAGGAAAAATTAAGTTATAGATTAATTAAACAATTTTTGATATATGCTCGTGTAATATGATAGAACAACATTTGTCGTACAAATTAATTATTGTTATCAGAATGTAATAAATGTAGACTAAGGATGTATTGTTATTATTTACCTTGGAAAAAAAATTGTGTACGAATATATAAAAGACATGATAATTTGATGTCGATGGAGGTAATGTCTTGTCAATTTCTTGATTAAACGGGTAGTGTTGAAAAGCTCTTTTTCCACATAAGTTAATTGACATAATTAATATTTGAAATTTTGGCGCACAGTTGACGAATTGTATATTACATAGTCGTGTCTCTGTGTGTGTATATATATATATGGCGGGAAATATATTTTGATTTAGTTTTTTTTTTTGAAGAAAATGAGATATTACATTATTCGTTGCTTTTATATATTATATTAAAGATTAAATAAGATTAAATATATAGTTTATAAAATTCAAATTCGGAAATTTTTACAATTTTGAGCCTCAATTTTACTACGTGAATAAAACACCACTAGAAAGAGAAAGAAAAAGACTTAAAAGACACGTAGCCATTCATCATGAACATAGTTTCTTAGAATAATCAAATTTACTAAGTTTGTCATGACAAAAGTTTGCATGAAAATGAAGCGAAAGGTATGACCACAATTACTTAATGTTTTTGGACTTCTATTTTTCTTTTTTATTTTTTTTGGATGACAAAATAAATGACAAGCTTAATTACTTCCAGTTTTCTAAACAAGCACCATAATAAAACAATTTATTGTAAAAATAAAATTTAACAATGTATAAACTCAAAAGTATATCTTATATGTTCTACTTTTTAAGTAAATTTACTCAAATCTTCTTTTAATTTTATGGAAAAGTGAAGATATGAAACCGATGATCATAAGTAAAGATATAACACTTAAGTGTCGCAATAAGAAAATAAAAAAAAATTAATGACAAAATAGTAGGTGATAATGCAAAAATTGTCACTAATAATGTTAAATGATGAATTTTTTTTATTTTTCACAATAGTGGTTTTTACAAGTTGAATAATGACAATAATTGCACTTAAATTATCATTATTGATAATTAATTACACATTAATCATAACAATCTAATCACAATAAAAATCTTGTCAGAAGTTATAGTGAAAATTTTTATTGTAATTAGATTATTACTGTACATACGTCACTAATTGTTAATAATAACAACCAATCTATATTGTCACTTATTAAGCTTTATAATATGACAGAACAAAAGTTATTATGATTTAAAAAGTATCATTAACAACATAGTAATAGTTATTATCATTTGGTGTGTGTATATATATATATAATCAGAGTTGAAAAAAGTATATTTATTCTGATGTATTCATGAGTGGGCTTATTACGTAAATTAAAAAACCATGATTTTGTGGCACAATATAAGTACACACACACACATATATATATATATTTAGATTCCTAATTTCTACCATGATGAAATGTGAAACCGAGTCTAAATCACTAATTTTTTCACTATTCTTAGAATATCTAAAGAAGCAAGAGTGTTGCCTTTGATGTGAATAGGGGACCAACAGATACCTTCACTATCAAACATGCTAATTCCATATGGAAACATGCGTCTAAACATGGTTTCAAAAACATGCCACTATCATCATGAAACATCATTAGGGTTTATCTTGTCATTATCCTCGATGTTGATCCTTATTCATACCAAGCTATTAAGAAAGAATCATCCTTTTCTAAATTTAATATTGTCCCTATCTCTAATTCTATCCCAAAATTAAAACTTTTCATGTATTGTATATCGATTCCACTGATCAATTACCATGGATAGTATAATGGTAAAAAAGACATGAATGCATCTCATCCATGGGTGACATCATGCGCCAGATACAGGCGAGCCGCTGAATGAGTTGATGATATTAATGTTCTTATTATAATAATTTTTTGTGTTTTTTTAAGTGGAAGAGGGATGACTGGTAAACAATTATAATATGATGTATGATTGAGACTAAACTACAATGAACAACTTCTTCTGCATAATATTAGTTGAATTAGGCGATTTATTAGATTATCTTCAGTTCAATTGAATAAATCAATTTGGCTAACTTTACAACTATTGAAGTGACTTAATTAAGAGGCACAAGTGATATTTTTGACTTATAACAACTTGGGTTTGAAATGCCCCATATATAATTGGATTTTCAAATTACAACACGTCTCATCAATTATCATCTCAAATCAAAAAAGAAAACATTAAAGTAGGTGTGAATAAATTTACAAACTATAAGATTAACACCCTTTTAATCCCTAATAATTAATTCATTACAATAAAATCAAATAATTAGAGGTAAATAAACAAAGGTGCATTTCAAAATAGCCACCAATGATAAGTGGGCAATTTCATATTAATTGCCTTTATAAAGTATTTTTATATTTTTAAAAGCCTATGTATTGAGGTCCATATTAGAATAACTCATAAATAATATAGGGAATTTATTTTTATCCAATGATATCATAGAACCCAAGTAGAAAATCGATGATGTAATTCTTTTAAATTGCTTATATCATATGAAAAATGAGATTTGTTGATAAAAAGTTTATGAGCTATCAAGCTTTTACTATTCGCTTCTTCAAATAAAATGTGAATATTATAAAAGTTTATGTCGTGGAATGACTTAGCACTTTGACAGTTGCACACCCAGTATGACACACGTCCAGTCACATGTTTCACAATAAATTTTACAAACAACTTGTAATTCAATAGTCATTAGCTAGTATGGTGTACACACAATCTCTTATTTGGCAATAAATTTTATGAACGACTTAATTAATATTTTAAAATTACATAATGAATATGTATAATGTACACAGAATCTCCCATTTCATGGGAATTCACTTCATTAATTAATATATCCTGACTAAATTATTGAATGATGAGTTGTGCTTACTTTAATATTTTTAAAAATGAAAACAAATATCCTATTAGTGATGATTTATGATCCTAATTTATTGATGAATGAACCAAAAAAAAAAAAAAAAGAGAGAGAATCCCCAAAACTTAACTCATAATTGAAATAGAATGCAAATAGATATCCAAAAATAGCATGTGCTAACCAAACTTCATTTCTCCTCCAAATAAAATATTCCACTATGAAAAGAGCATGATTTTCATATGCATACATTATCACCAGAACTAATAAAGAAGCAATCTTCTTTTTCTATGCCTGATGGTCACAGTAGCGCAAGTCGGCATAAGTGGCTGCAGTTTCCTGCTATGGATAAATCCAGATATCAGAGGTTCACCCTCGCCCCCCCTCTCCCTTTTTTTTTCCTTTTCTTTTCTGATGCATAAATTTACTGAGTTTGATTGCCTGATGGAAATATACTCTTTTAGGACAGAAGAATATTTTCCAAGAAAAATACCACATCATCATAATTAGAGTGGCACTGCATACGTCTCTTCGCAAGAAAATCAGAACTATTTTTGTCTCAAGTCACAAGACTTTTTTGGACAAATTCACCTACGTGGGAATGATTGAAAAGTCCATTTTGCCCATGCCGCAAAAAACAATTCATTGTTTTCCGCTTTTTTATGGGTTGGAATTGACCCATCACGAGACTTGAGTATAACTCGTTATCTTAATCATTATAGTGAAAAATACATGACATTAGCCATCTAAACTTGAAATTAAGGACAAACTCAACTCAACACCCCATTCACACAAGGTTAAAACTACTTCGTTTACTGATTTATTGTATTTTTCATTCGATCTCTCAATCCCATTAATTAAAAGTTTAGGATTTTTGTTGGAACCTGAATTTGACCTTGATCTTATAGTGAGTCTAACCCCAATTCTTAGAATCCAAATTTCATAATAGATCGATAATTCAACAATTCATAAATAGATCAATTCAATTTTTTTT
>JACGDI010003504.1:330039-347166 GCA_014898725.1 Jacaranda copaia | reverse complement strand
ATATTTTATTATTATATCATAATAAAAAATGCTATTAAAATTCATTTACACCTTCAAAACTCAACAACAAGATATTGATTTGATTGATACAATAGAATTTGCCTCAACCAAAAACATAAACAAACATACCAAATTTTCTCAAAATAATTTTCTTACTATTTCTAAATTACAAACAAACATACATCACATTCTCCAACCTCATTCTTAAAATTCATTCTCCCAAAATATATAATTCAAAACACATAATTTGTAAATAAATATTATCTATAAATTTAAACACTAATTAATAATTGTACAAGTTTGATGATACAAAGGATTGGTGTCATAAGTGCCTATAGATGTGAAGTAAGAGTGACAGTTTGATATCCACATAAAATAATGTACTATTGATGATTATGTTGTTGTTGACTAATTTCAAAACTGGCTTATCCTTCTATGCAAAAAATATAAGGAAATGTTTGGTTATATTTTTTTTAAATAATATTATTTAAAAAAACAATTAAATATAATTTTTTTTCTTTAAAACACACATTTTTTAATATAAAATTCATTAAAAAAATATTAATTTGACTGTTATGGTAAAAAATGTCTTTATCAAAATATAAACAAACATACCAAAAAACAGCTTCGCATTTTTCAATAATTTATTTTTTTAAAACATATAGTAAAATCACACACACAAAAAAAAAACATAATCAAACATTCCATAAGCTTTCTATAGCTTAAGAGCTAAGAAGTAGACAAGAACCATTGGTCCCATATATTTTATGGTATGTCTAAATATTTTAAACTCAAAATTAATTAAGAGGATTTCCTTTTTGCTTTTCAAAAAAAAAGGGGGGGAATTCAAAGAGGGGTGAAGGAAAAAGGGGGCTCGAAAGTGGCACCTACAAGCTTTTTCCACGATATTATAGTCTGCCTTTTGGACTAGAAGATGAGTGTTTTTGTGCTCTATATTTTCTAAATTAGCTGTTATCGTTTCTAGGGTAGGTATAACTTTGCTTAAATGAATTACATAAATTCTTACCTTGTCTTTCTACAAATTATCCCACGCAAATTTCAATAAAATACCTTACATATAAGCTGATCATACTTCTTGTTCTCCCATTCTTTTTAAATTTTACATACCCAACATTAAAAATAGAACAAAAAAAATGAAGGTGAGGAAGACTTCAGCTATACCTAGCTGTACACGTCGCAATAAATGCAGGTTCCTTCGTTAATATCCCCAGGCCTTTGAGAGAGTATGATGACACACCATAAGAAGAAGATCCCCTCATGGCCCAGACATTCTTAATTGCATCGATGTAAGCCTTTTACATCATGTACAGCTCTGTCATATATACAATCCACTTTCAAATATGTGAAAGGAAGAATCACGCTTTATAGCCTACTGTCCCTAGATATTAATTAAAGAGATGGCGTACAAATTCTGCGTTTAGCAAAATTATATAGTTTGTGTTTATCTTTCTTACGTAATTTAATTTGTGAAAGAATATGCAGCACTGAAATTTTCACTCATTATATATTCCACTTTGAATAGTGTAAGTTGTCCCTAAATATCTTTCTCATATACTGCAATAGTTGAAGAAATAATAGTTGAACTTCACTCATGACTACAGTTAGAATTAAAGTTATAGAGTAGATATTTCATATTAATTCAACATAAACGTGCAGTTTGTATCTATCTCTATTGCGTACATAATTTTAAAGAAATAACATTAAAACTTTTATGTACTATATTTGAAGTTAAAGTCACAACGTACATTTTGTATTTAGTATAAGCGTACACTTTGTGTCTATCTCTATTTCATAATTCAATTTTTAAAGAGCTATACTACAAAAACTTTTACTCGCCATGCTTAGAATTAAAGCACCATGCACATACAAATTCTATATTCAATAGGTAGAATAATTTGTGTTTGTCTGATCTCTTACATAATGTACAAGTCAATTGAACGAAGATAGAAATTCCACTCAATCCTAGGTGGGGGCCTAGAAAGGTTTGAAGAACTAATACTAAAATTTTTTACTCACTACGTCTAGACTTAAGGTGCAACATACACATTCTGCATTCACCAACATAGATACAGTTTGACAGTTTGTGTGTCTATCTCTCTTACATAAATTAAAAATTGATCAAACCAAGATAAAAAATTTCACTTGATCAGGTCGAGGTGGGGCCCTAGAAAGGTCTGCATGGCTGACTCGTGGACTAGAGGTCATATTAATTCATGGGCTGTAAACCCTTGTTATAAAACATCCCCCCCTCCATCCTGAGGGCTCACACAGCTTTTCACCCCAAATCAGAAGAGGGCCCTCATGGCCATGGGGCATCAAAGTAGTACAACTCCTCCACATTAAAACTTTTCTCCACTCTCTCCATTGATATCATCCTCCATAACAAAGAGCTACCAAGCTATACATCCAATATCCCCCTTTACATTTTCTTTAGGGCTTAATACTCAAAAACTTCATTTTTTTTCTTGCTTCTATCTCATCTCTCTTATATAAAACAGTGCCTCTGATATATATACACATATATACAGATATATATATCTCAAATGGGGCATCATACTTGCTGCAACAAACAAAAAGTGAAGAGAGGCCTGTGGTCACCTGACGAAGATGAGAAACTCATAAACTACATTTCAACCTATGGCCATGGCTGTTGGAGCTCAGTTCCCAGACTTGCTGGTTTGAGACTCCTCAGATTTGTTCTCTTTTTCTCCATTTTTAGCCCAAAAAGAAAAAAAACCCATAAATCTGCATGCATATAATGCACAAATACATAATCCCATTTTCTATGCTTTAATTTTCTTTTGGTTCGTCAGGGCTGCAAAGATGTGGCAAAAGTTGTAGACTTAGATGGATAAATTACCTGAGGCCTGATCTGAAAAGAGGCAGTTTCTCACACCACGAAGCAACTCTCATCATTGAGCTTCACAGAGTTCTTGGAAACAGGTAAAAAGTTAAATCAAGAATTTATTTTATTTTATTTTTGCATGCAAAATAACAAGTTTTTCTTATAAAAATTTTTTTGGGCAGGTGGGCTCAGATAGCCAAGCACCTCCCAGGTAGAACCGACAATGAGGTGAAGAATTTTTGGAATTCAAGCATCAAGAAAAGGCTGATTTCTGCTCATCATCATCAGAAGCATAATTCTGATCATCTCACTTCTGCAGCCACTACTACAACATTAATCTCTCCAAATCTTGCAAATTCTAGTAGTGGCAGCAGTTCTTCTTCTGAGCGTTTATACTTTTTGAATAATACAAACAATAACCTCATTATCCCAAATCCCCAGATGGATCAAATTTGCATCCCAATTACCCCACCAACAGCCCTTCAAGGATTTGATCCCATTGAAGCCAGATTTGAACAGGTGACGAATTTCCATGCAAATAATATAACCCAAATTATGCCACCCTCCAATTCTATGATCCCCTTTTCATATCTCCCTAATTCTTGGCCTAATTTGGCATGCAATCCTCAATACAATATTATCCCACAAAACCAGCATCAATATGATGAAAATTTCTTGTTTGGCTCCTTTGATATTCTTAATTCCAATCATCATAATCCAATTCCTGATCAAAACTCAAAGCCAGAAATTATAACTCAAACTTATAATATTGATCATCCTAAGGGAGTTGATCAATTTGTCGAGCACTATTCGTCTGCTGCCACACAAGAATATCTTCTTGAGGAAATTGCTGGCCTCTCAGGCTTTTCTAATGGCAACACGCTGGCGGCGGCTGATGATCACCCTCCCAATCCAATGGACTACGTTGAATCTCTGATGGCATCATTTCCACCACCAAGTCCAATATCCTTCGCCGGCTCCGCCGCCTTCTCCCCTCCGCCTGCAGCCTCCTCATCTTTCACTAGACCGCCGTCATGCAACAGCAATTCTTTTCTTCTGAACCCTAGTCTGCCAGCTTCCATCTGGGCTCCTCAGCCCTGATACATATATATTCTGCAATGTATCTATATGTATGTATGCCTGAGAAAAACCTAAAAATCTTTCTAGTTTTGTACTTTCTGCAGGTCCTTAGTTTTCACAGGTGAGTGTTCGTATATAAGTCCATATGTTGTCAATTATTAAAAGACTTCCTCTCTCACATCTCCTTCGTATATTTTTTTTATATATATTTTTGCTCTTTCAGTTTTGTCCAAAGGATCAATGATTTAATAATTTGCCATTGTTTTCTTCAAGGTCTCTTACTACAGTGCTGATCAATGTTGATTTTCTTGGCTTTATTTATTTATTTATTTTGATTGAAAAGTTCATCTCTTTTTTAATGTGAAATTATTGTGCGATTGTATTTCTCCGACATAGTAATGTAAAAAAAGTTGTCAGAAAACAACTGACATCGCAGGCGGGCGTTTCTAAAAAGTCAATATTATGCACATGCATATATATAATAATATATACAAATATTTGATAGCCGAGGCTGCGGGGCATCACTCTACGTCAGCCTGAATATTTTATCTAACCGATTTGTATTTTGTAATATTCTATGTGATAAAAAATATCAAGCGTATTAAAATAATGAAAATAATTAATCATAAATCATATATTCTTGGTATAAAGTGGGTTTAGGGTGTGTATTTAAAACAAATGAAAAATATGTTGACATATATGGAACATATGTTGAATTAATAAGTAATTGTTGTATTTTAGATTATGTTTTAGCGTTAAAATGGCTATTGTATTTACATGGGTTTTGAAAATGGTATCATGATGATGTAATCATGCTTTGGGTGGATTTTTGAGTATTTTCATTTTAATTTTTACTCATATCTTCTCACTCTCCTTCACCAATATTCACCAATAACATAGCTTTAAAAGAATCTGCTCATCAAATTTATCTCATGAATGAAGAATTCTCGTCACTGCGTCTTTTAATTTTTAGTTTGTTGTCAAAGAGTTTCAAGCGAAGTAGAGAGGAGCTTCCATGTTTAAGTCCTCAAGACTGCAACCTGACTATTTCAGGTGTTTTATTTTAATTGATATTTTATTTTTATTTTGTAAATACATGTCAAATATAAAATATTTTTTTAAAATATTATTTAATTGTGAATTACATACATTTAACATAGTAATCAAATAAAATGGAACATAAAATGCCAACCAAAGTAGAGAATCCGAAATGCTGGTTTCCACCTATAAGTGGTGGATTATGTGACAAATGAAATCTACATAAACACGTTCACAAAGATATATGAATAACTGACTAATCAACAGGCAAGTGTCTAAATCTAGAATGCACACGCGAATGAATGCATGTTTGACATTCAAGCACGCATGTGTCAAATACTTATGTTTCACATATATGCATGTGCATTCCGAGCACACAAGTGTCTTGAACAAACAATCATACACATGGACCTGTCCGCAATTGACAAAGAGGTAGGTGATTGTCGCTCCAAGCAAAATTTGCACACATAAATGTGACAGTGGTGAGTGCATATCCGTAGGAAGCTTTTGTTCATATTTATAGAAATAAGATACAAAACATGTGTGTCTGTAACAATAAACACACCGGTAGGCACAACTAACTACAAGAAAAGAGGTCATTCGTATTGAGGTTGTGAACCTCTATCTCTTCCTCGTACATTAAAATCCTAGTTCTGTAAGAGACAAAACATGATGCACAAGTACACAAATCAACAAACACAGAAATACACACAGTGCATGTGTATTTTGACGCACAGGAGCATACACCTAATGCATAAAAAAACAAGTGGGCATTGATTTACAAATCATCTTCTGGATTCTTTACTTCTTAGCTACCAGCCGCAATACCACAAGTAATGAGGAAGTAACTAGAATATATAATATTGGCTTCTTTTCTCAGTTAAGGCATACCACTTCAGATTCTTGAACAACAACGTTAGAGGCCGGTTCAGCTGCTGGACGGTTTATATACATCAATGCAACAGACGAGAAACCAATATGACAGTCAAGTTCTATCCAAATTTACAGCTAAATATCCATCAAGCCATTACAAAAGATGTCGTTTATCAATATAACCAATTCAGTGTTAATGAAAAGAAAATAATGCGACGCATAAGAACTTCTATTCTTGGATGTATTCTGCACTTACAATGCATCACTTGTTGCTTCAAGAAACTGAAGTACAGCTAACAAAACCATTGCATGTCTAAATTCATAGATCAGCCTTTGGCATATGAAATTCCAGCGCATAAAAAAGAGTAAAAGTTTAAAGCAACAATGTTAAGGCATTCCTCTGTTGAATGGCGATCGCAATCCTGGAATGCATTGGTGAACTCCAAATTGCCAACACTAATCAGTTTTTTTCCCAAACGGCTAGATCTGAGCAACTTTTGATGTGGATTTGTTTTCACTTAAAAACTTGCTAAAAGAGTCACTATGCTGTGATTCTAGCCCGACCCTTTGCGATTCGCCGAGCAATAACTCTTCGGCCACCCTTTGTTGCTTTTCTGTTCAAGAAAGAAGACATATCAGTTAATAGTGTATTAGAGTTGAGCCTAGCCATATTAATTATGGTCATCATGCATAGCTGATGCAGTTATAGCATGAATTATCAGAAAGAATTTCTAGAAAAAAGGGGTGATTTCATGTGATATCAGGAAGTGGTCACACCAACAGGTTGTAGTGCCCGAGGCAAAGAAAGGGCAATGGGAAGCAAGATACGCTGGAAAAATGAATCAATGCATTTAATAGAATTTGCAAAATGAGAACTTCAAAAACGACAGTAAAATGCTCTTACAGGGGGGAAAAGGAAAGGGGGAAAAAAGAATTATTTGTTATCTAACTTCTGTATAAGATAATCATCACATGATCGTACTTGTATATTCATCCTATCATGATCTATACTTTGAAAATTTTTACACCAAAAATAAGAAATAGAAGAAGACTTATGAGATTAAAACAGTAAAGAGAACCAGAAGCTACATGAGAGGGTGTTGTCAAGTACACAAATTTGTGGAAAAATGTGCGAATGCATGCATGTCTGTATGTGTGTGTGGGACAAAGTGCAAAAATAGGTGCATGTATGCATGCATGCACGTGTTTGTGACAGAGAAAGCATGTCAAAATGTGCGCATGTATGCATGTGTGTGTACGTGTATGTGCCTGTGTGTGTGAGAATGTGACAGAGAGAGCTAGTCACCGAGCAAAGAATCCATGTGTCCTTTTGCGCCTGATGTTGCTTGGTTGGTATGTCCGTTTTGGAAGTAAAAGCATAGGCTCACTTGATGAAGATTCATCTCCTGTGGAGAATCAGAAAAGAATATATCATACATCAATTGGTAACCAACAAAGAAACAATGACATCTTTTAACTTCTCTGGTTTCCAATTCAATCGGAAGTGACGGCATATAAAGTACCTTATTAGATCACATAAGACAGATGAACAAGACAGACAAAAGTCAAATCTACATGCTGACGGATATAAACAGTTATCTGAACTGTTCCACCAAATAGTTTGTAACCAACAATGCATGATAGTAATTATGACCTCACATTCTCATTGCACCTAGGTCCTTTTTGAAAGAACTCATTCGTCTACAAGTCCGTCCAACTAGAACATTCTGCCAAAATAAACCTGATAAAAACTCCTTAATGCTTGCACAATATTTTTGGAGCAGCCGTTAACATTATTTCTACAATAAATGTCTTTTCCTATATGGGATGATTTAGTTAGTGCTGTGGTATCAAACATTTATAGTGATATATTTTTGCTATATTCAGGTAATGGTTGATATGTATAATATTTATATATATATTTAACATGATGTCATGATTGAAAGATATAAAAATATGAGATGTTCTAGGAGAACGAAAATTCATTATGGGGGGGTGTTTCGAAATAAAAATAAAAATATAATTCCCTCAAAATTGGCTTGGCGAAGTCTGCAGGAAATAAAAATGCCTTATGGGAAATAACACCAAATGTAGCGTATATTTTTATGAATTATTTGACAAATACTTTTAACATAGATCTTTCAGAGCACAAGGTACACTTGCTATTTTATCTTTAATACCATTGATATCCCTTTTACTGCCACCCAGTCACTAGATGAATCCCCTCACCAAATCCGCTCAGTTACGTTAACAAAACTAAGGATCAAATTTGGATCCTTTTTATAGGGTATTGTAGTGGTTGTCATGCCCAAGTGGACCTTGGCATGTGGAGCAGGACTTGTTCCAAATTGGAACAGGAAAAAGCATATGTGAGTTCGGGAGCTTGTGATTGCTCCACCCACATCTATTATGAGAAGCAAATACAAGTGGCTTACAAGCCTATCACTAGGTCCTACTTGAATATGGGGCCTAGGCATTTTTAGTCAGTTGGCTAATGTTTGCATGACACTGACTAGCAAGCAATCTTATCCAGTCCTTATAAGTTATAACCTATTCAATTGACATGCTAAATGAAAATACTGAGTAGGAGAAGAAGGAATAGGTAAATTGAGTGTCGAAGTGAAACCATCTTCCTAACATAAATCCCAGTTTCCCTATGCGGCTCCATCACAAAAGCTTAGTTCAGGGAAAGGTCATAAGGGAAAAAAAGAATTAGAAACACGGCACACCTTCAAAATCCTAAAACTAATATGCAACTAAGTGAAGTAAGGATTGGAATTGCACATTGCTATTCTCACATTGACAGAGCATATCCACGTCAAATGAAAACACATGGGCTACAAAAAGATGACATTATTTTTCTTTGGAAGTCATATCAAGAAACCACATAATAGGGTAGGTTTCAACCCCAAAGATGCAATTTAAGCACTTTTCAAGTGCAATAATCCCCGATTAAATTAATTGGCCATACTTACTGATCCAAGATTTCTGCTAAGTTCCTGAAATGCTCTCTTCATCATGATTATACATAAGAAATCAGAGGTCAATGAGCATAGATGATGAGGTTTTCGTGTTTAAAATATCCTGAACATCTCAGAAGATTAAAAGCATGGGAAGGGGATTATAAGCATATTTTTGCAGCCTCTGGAGCTTCCAAAATTACAAACGGGAGTTTGCAGCTTAAATTGAAATCACTTTTGCATTGTAAGGACCCAAAATTAGTGATTTGCGGAAGCTACAAAATGTAACTTCTGATCAACTGCAATATCACAGACCCAGTCCTTCCCAGAGTCTATTTGGCTATAGCATAGAATCTTAAATTCGAATTTCCAAAAGCTTAGTCAAAGCCACAGCATAAAGTATTCATTACCCACTCCACACTCCAATACAACACATACAACTAAACATCAAAACAACAGCAGCAGCAGCATTTTTCAGAATAAGAACTAAAACAACAACATATAAGCCAAATTAACTTGCTATAATCCTAAATTCCCGAGAACTTGAAAAAATATAAACGAAAAATGAAAAGAGACAAAATGGAATTTACTGTCGGGCAGGAAAAATGGGAGCGAAGGAAGGCCAGAAGGGTACAGGAAGCCTTCGGAAGAGAGCTTTCTGAGCTGTCCGAAGTCGTTTTGAAGCTGTGGAAAATGGAGAGGCGTGGTCTTCTGGGACTCAGTGATGAACACAGAGGGCAAGAATCTGGACGGGGCAATCAATTCGGAGCTCCGAGAGATAATGGGATTAGGATTGTGATGGAGTTTGTGGTTGAGGAATCGGGTAACCAGGGAAACTCCGGTGCGTATTAGGGTTTT
This sequence comes from Jacaranda copaia, assembly GCA_014898725.1. Taxonomy (NCBI): domain Eukaryota; kingdom Viridiplantae; phylum Streptophyta; class Magnoliopsida; order Lamiales; family Bignoniaceae; genus Jacaranda; species Jacaranda copaia. The sequence goes on along the minus strand of JACGDI010003504.1, from coordinate 337,491 downwards.
GGAGGAAGCCATTTTTGGAAAATTGATGGATCAGCGGAGGGAGGTGATGGCGGTGATGTCCGTTACACCCAAGGAACACTGAATAGCGTTGTGAGTGTGAGTGTGAGTGTGTGTGTGTGTGTTAAAATTTTTTATAACATTTTTAATGTACTAATAATTAAATTAAAAAGCCAGCGTGACTCATATAAATATATTTTATTTTTGTAGTAATACTATGACAAATAACATTTAGTTAATCATGTTGTTTATTAATAATTTTAGTGCATTTTACAAAATTTATAATCGTATCATCTTATTGTGTAAACACATTGAACTTGAATTAGATCTTTAAAAAATTTCTAATGATAACTTAAAATTATTTAATGAGTTTAAATTCAAGTTAAAAGCTTGTAAAATTGAATTCGAGTTCAAATGAAAAATAAAAAACTCAGGCTCAATTCCCCTTCTAATAAAAATAAATTATTCTAATAGATATTGCTATTCTTTATTTTTTCATCATCTTTTGTTCCTTACCATTATATGTCGTCAATTGTATTACATAAAATATCAAATTCATTTATTTATTGTAATGCATAGTTATTGCAATTTTATTATAGTAGATACTTTCTAACTCATAAGAAATTATCAACAAACCTCCCTCCTTCCCTTACTAATACAATTAATATAATTATTGAATTTTTCTCTATTGTTAATAATAAATTAAATATTTAAAACATACAAAAATAAAAAATAAAAACTCACAAATCATAATTTGAACTCAAATTCAAACCATGCTTAATTTGAACCAACATGTTAACTCAGACAACTGAACTAGTTGAACCGAATCGAATTAACTTGAATATATCCCTATTCTCCTCATTCAAATGAATGATGTTTATCCAAGAGTCCTCCCAGCTAAAAAACATGGAGAAGATTTCTATAGCAAAGTCCTTTGATTAGCATAAGAAAAAAAGTATGTGGCAAGGCACGGGATCCAATCATTCAGCCCCATTACAATGGTGGTGGAATACAACAGAGCGACAGCCCAATCCATTCTACCTCACCAAATATTTGACCAAAATGAAAGGCAAATACACTGGCAAAAATCCAAACCTACACATTACTTACATCAAGTAAATGAGAAACAGGAGAAAGATTGGCAGTTTACACCATACCAAACACTTCAATCAATTGGGGAAGCATTTGCTTCCCAACATGTTAAAGATTAAAAATCAATAAGTAGCCGGAGAATCAGGAAAAAATTTCAAATAAATAAGGCCTCATGCTTCTTAGGAAAAGGCACGAGGCGGACAAGACTAAGCTCATGGCTTCAAATATACCAAATTACTCAGGGTCTTCGGGAAGTTTTCTTATCGTCCCCCAACTTGCAGTGCAGAAGAAATCCAGTCCAAAGCAGCAGTCTCAGTGTCTGAATCTAAATGAACAGATAGAGGGAGTGGAGAAATTGCAACCTGTTTGGAAATGCAACGATGTTTGATCATTAAGAAAAAAATTTTGCATACCATGAAGAAGAGAGTGTCCATCTGAATAGAGGATGGAACTTCAAACAAGACCAAATTGCTTGCCTAGAATCATGTAACTTTAGGCATAATTTCTTCTACTAAATTGAAAACAAGTATATGTATGCCACATACATAGATATTCATGTAGATAAGTATGCAGGAAGGTGTACCGCTAAAAAAGAACAAGGATAAACTTACAAAGCCGTTTTCAAGTGCTATAAAATCCAGATCCTCCTGGTCTTCCTCCTGATCCTTGTTGAGCATCTGGATCATTCACTTAACCAAGTTAATCATCAGAACAAACAACTGATCTTGGTGAACAAGAGCTGGAAAAAACACAACCCAAGAAATTGGTGAATTAGAGGAAGACAAAATAAGATGGCCGTCATAAATAAAAAGAAAAAGTTAGACAAGAGAGTTATGACGTGAATTACTGAATACATGTTCCACATAATAATTTTTGGAAGTTCCAGGCCCAATAAGAAAATTTCAGAAGAACTAATTCAATCTTTAGGGTCAAATATAATGCTCTTCCTAAAAAACCTGAGCTTCCAACATAGAGAAGTTAAAGACCATTTATAGTCAAGGATCAATATTGCAGAGTTGCAATATGTATTTATAGTCATTTTAAGCCTCTAATCTTCACAGAACTACAACCAAAGCCAGTAATATCAATAACCTTTGACACAATACACTGGAAGGAGGGAGTAATAAAAAGTAAAAAATGACAAAAGAAACTATAGCAAGTAAGAGGCTTAAATTTAATTATGGAAATGCAATGCAACTAATGTTACCTCTACTCGGAAAGACTTCACTGTCCTTTTAAAATCAGATTTCCCAGCAACACCAACTGATTCTACAATCTCAATATTCTTTTTTTGTGTGGTCAAACGGCGAGCAGCACCCTGGATTTAAAATAAAAGAAAATAAAATAATAAAATAATAATAATTAAATTAAGAGAGAGAGAGAGAGAGAGAGAGAGAGAGTGATTAATATCCTATCCTACAAGAAACCGGCCTAACCATCACCCTTGAAGTGAAATATGCAGCAAATTAAACATTTAAAGGCCGCTTACAGCGGCAGAGGCATCACGGCTGAGCTGTGCAAACTGCATGCCAAGCCCCGGCAGACTGCCAGTGAAACGAGAAGCAGCCTGATTCCCGGTGCCTGAAATGGCTTTCCAGCTAAGAGTGGACCTCCAAAGGCTTTGCTTGGTAATCTTAAGTCCCTATCAAAAAAATACAACATATAAGAAATGCATTTGAGCCACTACCCAAATGGTTCAACTGGCTCTAAACAGAGGAAAACCAAACACACAGGCAATCAGCATTAACAGATAAGGGGAAGAAAATTTGATCGCATTCTCTCAGTTTTCCAGCTACAGATCCTCTTTTAATTGCTATTACAACATGAAAAACAAGTGAAAGATTGATATTGTGACAATCGCTACTCAAAAGAGTTGTTGGATTGGCAATAATGAATTACACAGCCTTTCCAAAGAAATGAATGCAGAGATATAATATGGGGTTACAAAAGGAATTATGAAATACACTGAAGTTGCATCATGTATATACAGCTTCAATCATAGCAAATTAGCAAGCATAATGAAATGAGAAATGGTCCAAACCACAAACCCCATGCATCAACAGTTCTGAAATTTTATTTTCCTATTATTAAACAAGAAACTAAACAATATCAGAATGGAAAATGAATTCAGCTTAGAAAGGACCACTATACTTATTAAGGTAATTTATGCTGACCTTGTTTGCTAAAGGGGACGTGGGAACTTCTACATTCAATGACAGGCCTTTTGGGAAAATTCTCTTCTCTATATCCCTTATGGCTGCATTTATTAGTGGTAAACACACAGTCACAGCATCCTTGAAGTCACTGTCCTGACTCTCGTCCTTTTTCCTGCAATAGATTACATACCAACCTATCACACATCCACAGGCTCAAATTATAGCTCTGAAGTGTAAGGACAACGAACACACCAGTTTAGTGATATTGATATGGAAGGCACGCCATTGATCAAGGCTTCCCTGGCTCCACCAACAACACCCGAATAAAACCTAAATCAATTGAGTCTATAAATGCCATGCTTCTATAGAGCAATAAAAACCCAAAAAGATTAAACTCTTAAATTACAAATCAGAGGCAACAGAAGCAGCAACTTACATATGGTGACCACAACTTGAACCCTTGTTGATGCCACTTATTACCTAAATTATCAGGCAAAAGACAGAAAAGAGATGACATGCTTGAAGAGCAAACCAATAATCACAAACAAAGATGCATTAGTCGAAGCCATGACAGAAAAAATACCAAGAGAGGCTTTAACCATGAAAATAGCACACCCGACAATGCTAATGACACACAATCCACAGGAGTTCCTGAAAGTTGCATATGGCCATCATTTGCATCAAGTGCACTCTTTGGAATACTAATTCAATTTAAAACTCACATAATCAACATGCCATCAAATCAAAATTATTCTTCGTTGCATTAAGCCAATAAGAACTGCAACTATAAAATCAAACTGAGATAATCACACCAGAAATTTTGTAAGCAACAGCCCCATTAATTTCCGATGTAACCACCTCAACTGTCTCCTTCAACGACACTGAATGCCCTGCCGAAGATTTGTCCCTGCAAACCCAGGGCCACCAGAGAGAGAATCAGCTATTCACCGCAAAAAAATCACGAGAAAAATCTAATGTGTGTCACATTCAATGAATAAAATCAAAGAAACGAAACACCGAACAATACGTACACTACGGATTCCACTCTGATGTCCAAACACAGCAAATTCATTGAAGATTTAAAGAATAATGAATTTCGTTTGAGGGGCACAGAACCCATTTAGGAAATCTACCGAGCACAAAACATCTACATAACCAACATACGCCCCACAAAAATAAAGCAAATCTTGTTAAGAACAAAGAGCATTACGATTGAGGGACAATGACGTTAACATTGTAAATGCCTTCACTAATGAGAGCATTGACCAAATAGGAGAGCCCGGGGGACTCAATCCCATCACTGTTCGTGACCAATATTATGGGCTTGGACCCATTATCATCACCGGAAGAGGAGGGCTGGCCCAAATCGTCATCTCTTTTATGGGGCTTGGTCGATACGCCCTCATTTTCATCGTCGGAGGCGGCGGCGGCGGGCTTGCGGCTAGAGAGGACTTGTTGAAGATTTGAGACTAGCCCAGGTGGCAGGAAGTTGTTCTTCACCACAGGAGTTGTCATTGGAAGAGAGGAAAAGGGCAAAATAAGTGGAACCTGAAGGAAATGATGAAAGGAGAATGTAGAAGGTTAGGTTAGGGGTAGGAAGATTAATATTCAAAACCCTATGTAGAGAGAACGTGAGAGAGAGAGGGGGGCGGGGGTAGGGGAGAGATTCAAATGGTGGCGTTTGGTTTTGTTGATTTCTAGAGAGAGATGGGAGAGGCGCTTCCATTGGCGCGTGGTGGACACTTACTGCGCGAGTGGTTGTGACAGATTTATCTGGTTCAATTTTTTTCTTTTTATTTCATCAAAAACTTCTTTCCCTTTTTGCTTTTCCTTTTTCCATTGGGAAAAATAAACATGTGTGATTAACCAGGAACGATTTATCTCATGTTTATCTTAAGATTATTTTAAAATAGAAGTGGCATATGCGCACCATTTTCCGGCGCACTCAAAAATATGTCTAAATGATTCAAAATTTATGCATAAAATATGTTAAATTATTAAATAAAGCTAAGATTGTGCTATATGTTTGATGTGATACAAAAATAATAAAAATAAATTTTTTATAATATGAATTTATAAAGTTTATGAAAAATACAATTATAATCTTATTAAATTATTATTTTTATAAAATAATTTAAGGAATGAATAAATATGAAATATTGATAAAATTGTTATCCAAGCTAGGGATGCAAATGAGCAAACTTTTGACCATTTTTTCACGTTTGAACTCGAGTTCGATGAGTTAAAAAAATCAAGCTCGAGCTCTTGTTTAGCCTCAACTCGATTTATTAGGTTTGAACTCATTAAGAAACTATAAGCTTAAGTTTGAAATTTTAAATTGTTTTATAAAAAATTCTAAAATTAATATATTTTATTATATTTTTCATAGATAAATATATTTTTTTAAAAAATATGGGCTCACAAGTCAGCTCGCAAACTAGCAAAAAAAAATTATTTGGCTCAAGTTCGAGCTCGAACACTTTCCGAGCCAGCTCGTCAGGCTTGTAAACTGGTTTGGTTCGTTTGCATTCCTAATCCGAGCCACATTTTTTATATTAAATTCTCTATTTTATCCTTCAAGCTACTTTGTAAATTTTTGTTGCTAAATTAATCAAAGGACAAATTAGGTAGAAAAAATTAAAATAACTTTCATTTTAAACGCAAAACATTCTCTTTTTTAATAATAGTATAGATATTCTACAATATAAATATTTTTATAATTTATTAAATAAGAATTTTATTTTAAAAATATGCTTGTAAAGTATTAAAATAAAATAAAATTTCAAGAATCACAAGACGTTGAGTACATATAACTAATACAATAAAGAAATTGAGTCAAGTTGACATGTTATTTTTCAAGTTTATTGCTCCAACTTAAAATGCAATTTAATCCATTATAGCCTACATGAGCTCTTAGTAAGTCGGGCATTTTTAATCCATCAAGCAAAATTGGTGATTTCTTGATCGCAATCAACTAAAGCTGAAGTTTTTCTAATAAGCATTTCTGTGTTAGAATTTTCTCAAGGAACATAAGATTTGCATAGAGCTAATCTTAAGCTGTCATCCAAGCAATACGAGTTCTTAGCAAATTTTAAAAAATTATACGAGAATTTAGTTTGATTGTTAATCAATTGGAGCTCAGCAAATTTCAATCGATTTGAATTGGGATCAAACTTTAAAACGTAATAAATGAAAAAATATGCTCAAATTTTAATTCATTATGCCTAATAAATTAAGTTTAAACAATTTTTTCATCTACTAGCTTAAATCAAGCATAAAATAATTTAATTTATTTTTTAAACTTGGTTATAAATAAAATTAAAAAAAAATTATCTGCAGTCGCCCGTTTAATGTGTTTGCAAATGTCATGTATGACACACTCTCGTATCTACATTTTAATCATTATAATTAGAACATATGCATCAATCATTTGGCTTAATTGGAGGACGTTATTTTCTTGTTAATGAGTATGTGCTCCATAGTTGATAATATGCTAGTTGTAATTTAGGACTTCTTATTTTTATTCATTTTTCACAACAAGGTGGAAGGCTATCCCACATAAATCACCTATAATATCATTGTATTATAATTTTTATTTTCATTAATAAAAATTTAAATAAATATACTATATTATTAAAAATTAATATTATATAAAAAATTAAATTATATTTTTATTCATTTTGTACTATAAAAATTTTAACGTATATAACTTGTCGAAAATTGTTAGTTATTAATTAAATAATAAGACTAAAAATAATAAAAGCTAATCACAGGGGTTTCCCCCCCGTTTCAAAAAGTGGGGGAGATGGGTTCCGCCGCCAGAATCTGCTTTAAACAGTAATGATGAGAAAGTCTTTTAGCTGGAACGCGCATGGGACCGCCCGTAATGGGGCGTCAACAGAAGATCACGTCCCGCTGGCCACGTGGCCAACACCTTTTCTCCATTCCCCCCTTCATAAGTTTGCTCATAAATTTTTTTTGAAAGGAACACATTCTTGTGGATTGACCAGACTAAATTATAAAAATATTGTAAAAAAAATTAACATTTATAAAATTACCGTATTTTTTAAAAGATTGCAAAAGTATGGTAAGGCCCGGCCTAACTATTTTTTTATTTTTTTAAATTTTTTTTTGAAAGAAAGAATTAAGAGGCGCCTTTTTCTTTTTCTTTTTAATTATTTTTATTATTTTATTTTATTTGATAAAA
>JACGDI010003504.1:318840-329939 GCA_014898725.1 Jacaranda copaia | reverse complement strand
TTTACAACGTTTTTAGGCATACGGTAGTTATATAAATATTAATTTTTTTTACAATATTTTTATAATTTACCCGATTGACCATGCTAAAATTATTCTTTTAAAATAAGATTTATTTTGGGGGTCTTATTTAAAAGTATCAAAATTACTTTTTATTTTCATGATCAGTTTTTATTTAATTTTATTTAGACTAAATTTTCTATCTTTGTTAGAATTTTAGAATTCACTTCCTATTCACTTGATTTGACAAAAATACTCTTAAATGTAATATTTTTTACTCATTTTTTTTCTTTCACTTCTTTGTTATAAACAAAAGGTAACAGTAAACCTTACCAATATCTGTATTATTTCTAAAAAAAGAAAAAAGAAAAAAGAAAAAATGCAAGAATCTCCACGGCGGAAACGAGAATAATCATGGGAGCCAACAACCACCAAACTGAAATCTGCATTGTCTTCTTCTCTTTTCATTTTCATCATTTTCGAGTTTCTTCTTCATTATTTTTGGGTTTCTTCTTCTTTTCAGTTGCTTTTGAGTTTTTTGTATTTTTCGGATAATGTCAACTAGTAGTGAAACTGGAATGTTCAATCAAGTATTGAGGAGTTGCCGCTACAAAGACCAGCTCCATATAATATCAATTAAGGATACTACGACTTTAATAGACATGTACATTGATCTTGCAAGAAAATGAAGTGAAATCAACGCCGAGCTCTTCAATTTGCAATACATAGCTCACATCAAAGATCGTACGTAACATTAACTGATGACAAAGATGTCCTGAATATGATCTTACTGCATTTGACATTAAAGATAAATATTGTTAACATCCTGGTAAACTGAAAAGATGAATCAATCAGCAGTGCCAAGAAGAGCTGTGATATTTTAAGGTAATACTTCCACAGAATCTAAACTGTACTGCAGTTTATAAAATTTTGTACATCAAGTGTTCTGAAATTGTACTATGCATATTTAAAAATCTTTCTTTACTTAGAGCATTTTACATTATACCTCATTGCAAATAAAATTGTACTTTATTTGACAAAAATTATACACTATTATTTAAGTTTTATATTTTAACTGTTCAACTGAACAATTATCAAAAATTGTACTGTCGTTGTCGAGGTTTTATATTTCAAATGTTGAAAATTATACTTCACTTTATCTAAAATTGTACTTCATTTTTTTTAAAAAAATTATACTTTATTTTATTTAAACATGTACTCTATTCATTAAAATTCTATACTTTAAGTGTTCTATTTAATAATTATCCTAAATTGTACTGTAGTTGCTAGGATTTTATACTTAAACTACTTCACTTTATACAAATTTGTACTCTAATTATCTAAAATTGTATTTTATTCCACGTAAAATTATACTCTATAATTTAAGTTTTATACTTTAAGTATTCTACTAATGAATTATCAAAAACTGTACTGCAATTGCTAGGGTTTTGTACTTCAAATTTTTGAAAATAATACTTCACTTTATTAAAATTGTATTTATTTTTGTTGAAATTATACTTCATTTTATACTTTATTTTATCTAAACTTGTATTCCATTCATTGATTTTTTACACTTCAAGTGTTCTATTTATTGATTATCTAAAATTATAATTTTTTTGTTGAAATTTTATACTTCACGTGTTCTGAAATTGTATTTTCTTATATGTAAAATTATACTTCTATTTTCTAAAATTATACTTGCTTCATTTTACAAAACTTGTAATATGTTTATTGAAGTATTATACTTTAAGTGTTTCAAAATTGTATTTTATTTTATCTAAACATGTACTTTAATTATTGAATATATTATATTTCATTTTATCTAAATTGTGCTTTTTTTCTTCTTCTGAAATTATACTTCATTTTACCTTAATCGGTACTTTATTTATTGAAGTTCTATACTTCAAGTGTTCTATTTATTGATTATCCAAACTGTATTAAAAATTTTACTTTTTTTTTCTGAAATTATACTTCATTTTATATTTTATTTTACTTAAAACTATACTTTGTTCATTGAAGTTCTATACTTTATGTGTTCTATTTATTGATTATCCAAAATTGTATTTCACTTTATACAAAATTATACTCCAGTTATTTGAAATTGTATTTCATTTCACATAAAATTATACTCTATTATTTAAGTTTAATATTTTAAGTGTTCTACTAATAGGTTATAAAAAGGTGTACTGCAGTTGCTAGGATTTTATACTTCAAATGTTCTGAAATTATACTTCAATTTATTAAAATTGTACTTTTTTTTTTTACTAAATTATACTTCATTTGTCAACTTCAAGGGATTCAATTGAGGAGGGAGTTGATTCCACCAATGCATTGCACAATGAATTGGCTTTAACTAGCAACTCAATTGACGTATGAAGGAATTACATATATGGGGAGGGTCAGACATTCAAGGATGTTTAGGAGTTTAGAATTATGCGGTGTCTACTTTGTGGTCATTTAAATACAAGCAAAATGACAATAAAGAAATCATAACCGTTTGCAATGATGAAAATTGCAAATAGAGAATCTATGCATAAAGGCATTAGGCTAATAAATTATTTGGCATTCGAAAATGCAATTTAGAGCACATATGTGGTGAGGCTAATATTCGAACAAGGGAACATCCTAAAGCTGATTTGGCTTGGGTTGCTAACATTGTAAAGGATACATTGAGATTGGAGCCATGTTATCAGGCCTCTTTCATATTGAAAGATGTCCACCGAGAATATGATATGGAACTTAAGTTCCATAAAGCATGGATGAGTAAGGAATTAGCTATGTAAGACATCCATGATGTTGGGAAGGAATCTTTTGAGAAGTTGAGGTGGCACTATGATGCTGTAAAGAGGACAAATCCTGGAAGTATTGCAGACTGTGAGATTGATCCAATTAGTCAAAAATTTTATCAACTATTTATATGTTCCAATACCTGCCTTATTGGTTTTCTCAAAGGATGCATGTGGTTGATATTTTTAGACGACACCCATATTAAAAATAAATATAAAGGAAGTTTACTTAGTGTTGTCAGTAAGGATGTTAATGATGACTTATTTACACTAGCATATGCAGTTGTTGACTTTAAAAATGATATTAATTGAGAGTGATTCTGCTTCAAGCTACGAAGTGTCTTAGATTCTCAATATCTACCTGGCTTATCAAGGTTCACTTTCTTCTCCGATCGACATCTAGGTCTTCTTAAGGCCATCTCCATGATATTTTTTGGTAGCCACCATGCATATTGCTTGAGACACTTAGTGGATAACTTTAAGAAACAAGTAAGTGTACTTTATCTTTGTTTGTGAAATAATTATGTGAAATAAACTCTAATTCGTAACATTTAGCACATTATTGTTCTATTATTTTAAATTCATGTATTATGGAAGTACACTCTACATAACAAGAAACATTGGTGCTTTATTTTTGTGAAAGTTGCATATGTGCTTATAAGGCGGGAGTATATATGACATATAGTCAGCATCTTGGAGTCGTTGTTGCTTGCCAAAGAGTTTATTATGCAATATGACCCACTATGTTAGGCAAATTCCTTATTCAGTGGAGATCAATGGGGGGTAATAAATAATAATCAAGCAGAATATTAGAATAATTGGGTTAAACCAGCCTGATTTATGCCAATTGTAGCCATGGTTGATCACATACACACGCAAATAATAGTTATGATGCATGATTGATGAGAAGAATCTCATAAGATGGTTGGTCAAATATGTCCCAAGCAAGAGAAGAAGTTGGCAATCAATTATATGCATTCTCATAACTTAAAAGTTGTCATGTCTAGTAGTTGGAGCTTTGAGGTAATTTAGCAAGATAAATCATTTGCTGTAGATTTATATGGCAGGGTTTGTTCGTGTAGAGTATGACAGATTGATTAAATACCATGCAAACATGCTGTGTTTGTATCGAGTCAAGGTCACTTTCACCGTATGACTTCACTGATCAATACTATCGAGTTGAGATATATCAACAAGCATACCAAGTAATGATATACCCTATTTCTACATTTGATATGAATCTATTCCTGCCAGATGATGATGGCCTTATAATGCACTTGATTGTCAATCTCAGCTTAGGTGTAAAGGACACAAAGAATTTCATCACAAATTAAAAAAACGTGTAATTAAGTGTAAAAGGTATGGTAGAACAGAGTATAATCGTCAAACCTACAAAGAATCAGTAAATCAGTTAAATTTTGTACTTCAACGAAAAATATTTTATACTTTGTTTGTTCAGGGTTTATATTTCATTTACTCAAATTTTACTTAAATTAGTTGCCCAGTTTCAATGAAACTGAAGTGTACTTGAACGAAACATATTTTATACTTTGTTTATTTTAGGTTTATACTTTATTTCCTTCGAATTGTATTTAAATTCCCTACCTAATTTTAGTTGAATTGAAGTGAATTTCAAAGAAACACATTTTATACTTTATTTGTTTTAGATTTGTACTTCAATTTCTTCAAATCGTACTCAAATTGTCATTGGAATCAAAGTGTTCTTCAACGAAAAATATTTTATACTTTATTTGTAATGGGTTTGTACTTCATTTTCTTTAAATTGTACTTAAATTCCCTACCCAATTTCAATTGAATTGAAATGAACTTAAAAAAAATACATTTATACTTTATTTGTTCTAGGTGTGTACTCAATTTTCTCAAATTGTACTCAAATTGTCATTGGAGTCGAAGTGTAATTCAACAAAAAATATTTTATACCTTGCTCGTTATGGGTTTGTATTTTATATTCTTCAAATTGTACTCAAATTTTTTGCCCAATTTTAATTAAATTGAGGTGAACTTCAAAGAAACGCATCTTATACTTTATTTTTTCTTGGTTTATACTTCATTTTACTCAAATTTTACTCAAATTGGTTACCAGTTTTAGTGGAATTGAAGTTTACTTCAACAAAATACATTTTATACTTTGTTTGTTTTGGGTTTGTACTTCATTTTCTTCGAAATATACTCAAATGTTTTGCCCAATTTCAATTGAATTGAAGTGAACTTAAAAAAAACACATCTTATACTTTATTTTTTCTTGATTTATACTTCATTTTACTTAATATGGCCGCAGTTTTAGTGGAATTGAAGTGTACTTCAACGAAACACATTTTATACTTTGTTTGTTTTGAGTTTGTACTTTATTTTACTCAAATTGGCTACCCATTTTAGTTGAATTGAAGTGAACTTGAAAAAAACACATTTTATATTTTATTTTTTCTTGGTTTGTATTTCATTTTACTAAAATTTTACTCAAATTGACTGTCAGTTTCAGTAGAACTGAAGTGTACTTTATTTGTTTTGAGTTTGTACTTTATTTTCTTTGAATTATACTCAAATTTCCTGCCTACTTTCATTTGAATTGAAGTAAACTTAAAAAAAAATACAATTTATACTTTATTTGTTCTAGGTTTGTACTTCAATTCCCTCAAATTGTACTCAAATTGTCATTGAAATCGAAGTGTAGTTCAACAAAACACATTTTATATTTTATTTGTTTTGGGTTTGTACTTTATTTTCTTCGAATTGTACTCAAATTCTCCGCTGAATTTCAATTGAAGTGAAGTGAACTTTAACGAAACATATCTTATACTTTATTTTTTCTTGATTTGTACTTCATTTTACCCAAATTTTACTCAAATTGGCTATCAGTTTCTGTGAAACTGAAGTGTACTTTAATGAAACACATTTTATACTTTATTTATTCTGGGTTTGTATTTTATTTTCTTCCTATTGTACTCAAATTTTCTGCATAGTTTTAGTTGAAGTGAAGTGAACTTCAAAGAAATATATTTTATACTTTATTTGTTCTAGATTTGTACTTTAATTCCCTCAAATTGAATTCAAATTTTCATTGGAATCGAAGTGTACTTCAACAAAAAATATTTTTTTTCTTATTTCGATAATTTTGAATTTAATACCTTAATATTTTTACCAATATTGTTGAATTGAAATTTGTTTAATGATTTGAAGTAAATAATAACCAAATTATAAAAATGTGTGTGATTTTCATCATATGAATAAAATTATATTAGAGTTTTAATTTGTTAGTCACTAGTGTTTAACTGATGAATGTTGTCAATTGCGGTAATGAAAGAATTCTTATACTTTCAAAGATGTTAACATATGAGAATTTGATGATAATATTCATAATATCATAGGTACAAATACGTACTTTACATGATACAATAATTTCAAAATATTATACATGACAATCATTTTAATTATTGGAAAATAATTTTTTAATAGCAATAAGTGTATTTCAAAAGAATATATTTTATATTTTGTTAGTTCAATGTTTGTACTTCAGTATGCCAAAATTGTACTCATATTCACTATCAAGTTTTAATTGAATTGAAATGAATTTTAAAAAAACACATTTTATACTTTCTTTGTTTTGGGTTTGTACTTCATTTTACTCAAATTGGTTGCCCATTTTCAATGAGATATATTTTATACTTTGTTTGATTTGGGTTTGTACTTCGTTTCCTTCAAATTGTACTCACATTCCTTGCCCAGTTTCAGGTGACTTGAAGTAAATTTCAAAGAAACACATCTTATACATTTTTTGTTCTAGCCTTGTACTTTATTTTACTCAAATAGGCTGCCCAATTTCAATAGAATTGAAGTGTACTTTAATGAAACACATTTTATATTTTGTTTATTTTGGATTTGTACTTCATTTCTTTCGAATTGTACTCACATTCCTTGCCCAGTTTCAGGTGAATTGAAGTAAACTTCAAAAAAACACATCTTATACTTTCTTTGTTATGATTTTGTACTTCATTTTTCTCAATTTATACTGAAATTGGTTGCCTAGTTTCAATGGAACTAAAGAGTACTTCGATGAAACACATTTTATACTTTATTTGTTTTAGGTTTGTACTTAATTTTCTTCGAATTATACTCATATTCCCTGCTCAATTTTAGGTGAATTGAAGTAAATTTCAAAGAAACACATCTTATACTTTATTCGTTTTGGATTTGTACTTCATTTTCCTCAAATTATACTTAAATTGGCTATCCAGTTTCAATGGAACTGAAGTGTACTTCGACGAAACATATTTTATACTTTGTTTGTTTTGAGTTTGTACTTCATTTTCTTCGAATTGTACTCATATTCCTTGTCCAGTTTCAGGTGAATTGAAGTAAATTTCAAACAAACACACCTTATACTTTCTTTGCTCTAGCTTTGTATTTTATTTTTCTCAAATTATACTCAAATTGGTTGTCCAGTTTCGGCAGAATCAAAGTGTACTTCAATGAAAAATAATTTATACTTTATTTGTTTTGGGTTTGTACTTCATTTCTTTCGAATTGTACTCTAATTCACCAAACATTTTTAATTGAACTGAAGTGTATTTTAACGAAACATATTTTATACTTTATTTATTCTGAGTTTGTTCTTCATTTCGGTCAAATTGTACTCAGATGCACTCATTGTGTTCAATGAAATTGGAGTGTATTTCAACGATACATATTTTATTACTTTATTTTTTTGGGTTTGTACTTTATTTTCCTCATATTGTATTCAAATTCGTTGCCTAGTTTTAATGAAACAGAGCATATTATACATCAGCGCAACAGTTATGCTTTATTTTTTCCACTTTTATACTTTATTTTCCTCAAATTGTACTCAATTCACTACCTAATTTCAATTTAAAATATTATAAATGCTTGATGAAAAACTACATTTAGATACAAAATAATATTATATACAAAGTATGTTTCAATTTACATATGTATTTACATACAAAGTATGATTCAAATCCTGATATTTTCATGACTTAATATTGTATATGCCATTGTCGCACGGTATTTGTCCATATCAATTGTTCCAGCAGACCTCTAGAACTTGAGGGTGTTTCTAGTGAAACATTCTGCCCAAAAGCACACATAGACATCACAATTCCTTATAACTTTTTGCTGTCTGTGTTTTTTTTTTTGCCTCCTATATTCATCCACACGACACCCCAATGAAAGCCTCATGTACCGAAAATAGAATGAAGCTTACAAAAATATTGATCAGTTATTGACTCCCTACTTTATGAAGAAATCATAGGAAAATGAAGTAAACTTACAATAGCAGTAGCTGTTGGTTTGTATCTGGTGACCATTATTGAATTCATATACAAGAAAAAATAAGTCGTGGTGTCGAGGACAACCAAAAACTAGTGACCGTGTTGATAAATTGGTAGGATTATGTAATGACATTGGTTTACAACATCGAACGTGAGGTCTTTCAAATCTTTATGGGTAAAGGAGTTAAGTGTAGGTATCATCTCCAAGAATCTTTATCCATCATATCCTTCAAGTTGTGTCGCTCGAGTCTGTCTAATATATCAGCTTATGAAGTATAAAACAAATGGTTATATTAATTGGAAACATGAACTAAATTAAGTTAGGAAACTGTCACATACCCACGCTATTGTGGATGTAAACCACACCTTGTGGTGACATTTGTTGCTAAAAGATGGGATGCATAATATCAACATGTAGTAGTCCACTATGTTACCGGTAAGTTCTTCTCCAAATAAAAGCTAACAAAAGTTTCTTTCATCTAGAAACTGTCTTGCTCCCTCCCAAATAGTTACCTCACACAATTGTTAATTGTTAGTTCAGACACCAATTTATCCAAAAAAAAAATAAAAATAATAATAAGCAGATTTTGTTACCCCAACTTATCTCTTATGATAAAGTTGTCGATGACTTATTACTTTTCTACTGGAATAAGTTCACGATCTTTATAATCAGTCCTTTCTTTATAAGAATCAAGCGCTTCAATCTTTGGGTTGGCTGGTTCCTTTGTCACCAGGATTGGAATGATGTCTTTGGTCCTATGCAGTACAAAACATAGCACATTAGGTACAAAATGTTAACAATTGAAGTACAAAAGGCTAGCACATAAAGTACAAAGAATCAAGTATTGAAGTATCCCCTATTGAAGTACAAAATATAGCAACCTGGAGTACAAAATCCAAGCACATTAAGTACAAATTATCAACTATTGAAGTACAAAATATAACCAACATGGAGTATAAAACTCAACCACATTAAGTGCAAAGTATCAAGTATTGAAGTATCCCTTATTGTTGTACAAACTATATCCAACATGGAGTATAGAAATCAAGCACATTAAGTGCAAAGTATCAACTATTGAAATATCCTTTATTGAAGTATAACATATAGCCAATTTGGAGTACAGAATTCAAGCACATTAAATACAAAGTATCAACTATTGAAGTATCTCCTATTGAAGTATAAAATATAGCCAACTTGGAGTACAGAATTCAAGCACATTAAATGCAAAGTATCAATTATTGAAGTATTCTCTATTGAAGTACAAAATATAGCCAATATGGAGTATAGACTCAAGCACATTAAGTGCAAAATATCAACTATTAAAGTATCCCATATTGAAGTACAAAATATAGCTAACATGGAGTACAGAACTTAAGCACATTAAGTGTAAAGTATTAACTATAGAAGTATCCCTTATTAGAGTACAAAATATGCCTACATGGGGTACAAAACTCAAGCACATTAGGTATAAAGGATCAACTATCAAATACAAAATATTAGCACATGAAGTAAAATTATCCCAACATGGAGTATAAAAGATTAGCACATGAAATACAAATATCGCCAACGTGAAGTGCAAAAGAATAGCACATTAAGTATAAATATCATCAATTTGGAGTACAAAAGACATAGCATATTAAGTACAAATATCACCAACATGAAGTATAAGATATGATCACATTAAGTACAAATATCAACCAATCAAGAATAAGATATCATTACATTTATTACAAATAGATAATTTACAAATGAAAT
Organism: Jacaranda copaia; assembly: GCA_014898725.1. NCBI lineage: Eukaryota > Viridiplantae > Streptophyta > Magnoliopsida > Lamiales > Bignoniaceae > Jacaranda > Jacaranda copaia. The sequence goes on along the minus strand of JACGDI010003504.1, from coordinate 320,094 downwards.
GCAAATAACAAAAACTTAAAAAATTAAGTAGTTGACAACACCTTCTTCGCTTCTTTTTCTTTATTATTATTTTTTTTTGCATGAGGATGAGGAAAAGGACTATAGGTTTTTGTCACTTGTCTTGCTCTTTTGGTTGGTGTGGTGCTCGAGGGGCTGACAAAATCTGGAGATTTCTATTTTGGCTTTTTGTCTTCTCGATTATACAAGTTTATCACAATCGAGGACATGACATTTGCCACTTCAATCTCAGATTCCTCTAACTCAGACGTTTGAATTGGTACATAAACTTCTATCTTCAAAGGTTTGGGGGAATTTGAAGGGTCATGATGGTGTTTTGTTCGACTTTCTTCATCCACCGTGTTTTCAGATTCATCCCATTCTTTCTATGCATCATCTACCAAATCAAGTCCCCTCTCATGTACAAACTTACCAGCTTCCTATTCAAGCTTCTCCCCCTCAGTCTTGTCCTCAACTAGATGCTCTCCTCATCCTGCTCCTTCATTGCCATCATATCAAATGAAGTAATTTTTTCTTTCAATAATTTAATTTTTTCAACTTTACCTGCAATAATTACTTCATATATTGTATGATCACAAACATGGACTTCACTGATAGCAGTATTGGCAGCCTTTGATTTCTTGATCAAAATTGCTAATTCTAACTCCTCTGGAGCAAGGTTGAGGACTACAACCTATTACAATGAAAGTAATTATCGAATTCAAATTCTTATACACAAAGCTAACAATGAATTATTATAATTACTACCATTTCTACTATACTTTGTTTCAATTTATTCTCTACCTCCTCCACATTATGTAGTAGTTTGCTTCCTTTCGCCGATAAAAGTGTGAAAACTCAAACAAACTCACTGGTGAAGCTAGTGATATGATGCATTCCTAAACCCATGCCTGCCATTCATAAATCAAAAAATTATACTCACTTGAATATAAATATAATCAATATTATTAGAAAAATGAAGTAAACACTTACCATCAAACCGACAGTGCACCCGTCAATGTATTTCTTAGTTTTTTTTCCCTCTACTCCTAAATGGTTCTTCATATCTTGAATAAAAAAATTGTATGCAGCTATGCCCCATGCATACAGACCAACTCTAGGCAAATCAAAGTATAGTAGGGGAAATCATGAAATCCAATAATTAGATGTTGGAAACAGAAAATAATTAAAAATAAAAAGTAAGTACAACCTACAAAAATTATTCAAGTCCTCATCACTATCCTTATATACATACTC
>JACGDI010003504.1:295370-306850 GCA_014898725.1 Jacaranda copaia | reverse complement strand
ATGCATTTTAAGGCTATCATCAGATCTTCATGGCACCCGAGGATAGGGATAAAATAGCTTTTGTTGCTCCTAATGGGCTATATTGCTTCCGTGTCATGTTATTTGGATTGAAAAGTGCTGGGGCAACTTATCAGCGATTAGTCAATTTTATGTTCAAAGACGAGATTGAAAAATCGATGAAAGTTTATGTTGATGACATGATAGTCAAGACGAAAAAAGCTCAAGACCACTTGCTTGACCTTAGTCATACTTTTGGGATTCTAAAGGCATTTAGATTGAAGCTAAACCTGAACAAATATACATTCAGGGTTTGAGGAGGAAAATTTCTAGGCTATATGGTCAGCTAAAGAGGCATTGAGGCGAATCCACAAAAAATTCAAACAGTTTTAGAAGTCACTCCTTCGAGAATAGTTTGAGATATTTAGAGGTTGGTGGGGAGAATCGTGGCTTTGAGAAGGTTCATCGTGAGATTGGTTGACAAAAGCCTACCCTTTTTCAAAATTCTCAAGAGTGCCAGAAAGATGAGTTTTCAATGGATGGAACAGTGTGATCGAGCGCTGATCGAGTTGAAGCAGTATTTGGCTTCAGCCCCGATATTGGTGAAATCTGAGCTGGGAGAAGTACTTCAGATATATTTGGCAATCTTAGAAGCATTGATTAGTTTAGTACTGGTATCGATCTGAGATGGCAACCATCGACCAGTCTACTATTGCAATAAATCACTCCAAGGGCCAAAACATAATTATTTAGAAATTGAAAAATTTACGTTAGCATTAGTGACCGCTACTCGAAAGTTGAGACCGTACTTTCAATCTCATTCTATCATAGTGCTAACCAACCAACCGTTGAAGTAGGTGTTGGCAAAATTTGATACATCAGTAGATTGACTAAGTAGGCGATCGAGTTGGGGGAGTTCGATAATAGTTTTCAACCTCGAACGATCATCAAAGTGCAAGTTTTTGCCAACTTCATTGCAGAGTGAGTTGACTTACCCGAGAAGAGTATCCTAGCCCCTCTTGTTTGGACCTTTGATGGGTCATCGATCACATCTAGAGAGGGAATAGAGGTCGCTCTTTGCTCCCCAGATGCTGAGAAGTATAATTTTGTAATTAAATTGGATTATACAGTCACAAACAATGAGGCTGAGTATGAGGACCTCTTGGTAGGAATGAGAATAGTACTTAAGCAATGGGTCGAACACTTGGTTGTGATTACGAACTCCCAGTTAGTAGCGAAGCAAGTCAAGGGAAATTTTGAAGCCAAAGAACAGTTGATGACCTGGTACCTGGCCAAGGTAAAGAAGTTGTAGCAATCATTCAAAAGATTTACTCTCGGCCAGATCCCTCGATCTAAAAATGAATGGACAGATGCTCTCTCAAGGTTTGCCAGCAAAATTAGAGGAATAAGAGATAAGAAAATCACATTTTTGGTCTTAGATAGGCCGTTAATTGCACTCTTTGTTGAGAACTTGGTAACAACCATTAAGGAGATGACAGTTTCTTGGTAGACCCTAATAAAGCTATATCTCAGCCAAGGTACTATCCCTGACGACAGGAATGAGGCTCGGCGCCTTTGAGGTCAAGCCTCTAAGTTCGCTCTCGATGAGCATGGTCAATTATACAAGAGATCCTTCACCAGACCCCTTTTGAGATGTCTGGATTAGGATTAAGCATTGGAAGCATTATAGGATGTCTATGCAGGTGTGTGCGGCAACCATTTTGGAGGGAGCTCTCTTGCCCACAAAATAATCAGGTATGGTTATTTTTGGCTAACATTATTGAAAAACTCCTTAGATTTTGCACGTAAATGTGCATAATGTCAAGTCCATTCTAATCTGCCTCACCAACCAGCTGCACCAATGGTTAATGTCCAGATTTTCTGGCTATTTGATCAATGGGGATTCGATATAGTGGGCTCTCTATCAAAATTAATGGGGTAGTAAAAGTTCATAATTGTAGTGGTCGAATATTTTACTAAGTGGGTTGAAGCTGAGGCTGTCCCTAAAATTACAGACGCGACCATCAAAAGTTTTATATGAAAAAATATCATTTGCCATTTTAGCCTGCCTAAGGTCCTTATTTCAGATAACGGTACTTAGTTCCAGAGTAAGAGTACAAAAGGTTGGTGCGAAGCTTTGGGGATTGCACAACATAACCTAATCGAATGGTTAGATCGAGGTGACCAACCGAACTGTTCTCGATCAGTTAAAGGCCAAAATTCAGGATGCCGGAGCGAATTGGGTAGATGACCTGCCCGGCTTGCTATGGGCTTATAGGACAACTCCCTGAATAGCTATCGATCATACCCTTTACAACCTAGTTTATGGGTTGGAAATATTTATCCCTTCAGAATTGATCTAATATACTGCTCAGGTCATCCATTTCCACCTACTAAGAAACACGTCAGAGAGAAAGCTTGATCTCAAAACTATCAACGAGCATCAATAGGCGGCTTATAATATTATATAGCGCTATAGGTTGAAGATGGCCCAGAATTATAATAAAGGGATTAGAGAGCGCCGTTTCAACATTGGATATCTTGTCCTGAAAAAGATAAAGGTCTCCAAAATGTAGGCAAGCTTGAACCAAAATGGGAAGGGCCATACTCTGTTATCAAAGTAGTGAAACATAATACCTATAGGCTGGCCAACATGTAAGGAGAAGAACTCCTCCGCTCGGGGAACGCCATCAATCTCAGGAAGTTTTATATTTGAAAATGTATAGTACTTATCTTTGCAACCCTTTAGCTCGAATAAAATCCCAATTATATTGGCTTGATTGTTATCTTTAATAATTTTAGTCGACCTCATAGTCGACGATTAAGCAGCCCCTTGCTGCTACCTAAATGGCTCTTAGCCGTCTAAGTCTCTAGTCGATCTCGTAGTTGATGATTAAGCAGCCCCTTACTGCCACCTAAACGGCTCCTAACTGTCCAAGTCTCTAGTCGACCCCATGGTTTACAATTAAGCAGTCCCTTGCTATCACTCAAACAGCTCCTAGCCGTCTAAGCTTTCAGTCGACCCCATAGTCGATGAGTAAGCAGCCTCTTGTTGCTACTCAAATAGCTCCTAACCATCCAAGCTTTTAGTTGACCCCATAGTCGATGAGTAAGCAGCCCCTTGCTACCATTCAAACATCTTTTAGCCATCCAAGTTTTAGTCAACCATTTAGTCGACCTCCGTGCTCATGAGCGAGCTTTTCTAGGCAACCATCCAATTTTTGCTGACCCCGTAGTTGGCAAAGGATGTGATTCCTTCTAATGGGCAGTCCAATCCAAGGGTTGAACAAATAGTCGATTAGGAGTATTAATCAATTAATGACACAGTCATACAACACAATTGCTACATAACAGGCAATCAAATATTCTCCACATTATCACAACAAAAATCAAAGGCTATGTATGACACAATATGATGGAAATGAAAAGGAAAATATGCCTTTATTCATCATTCACTTGTAGGTTACAAAGAAAAAAAAACAAAGGAGACAAAGGTTGGTTCAGTTCTGGCTCGACTCTTCTTGGTCACTTTCAGCCCATTCTGAGTCTGGCTCTAGTGCCGCACAGGTGAGTGGAGAGACTATTTGGGAGGTTCTGAAGGTCCCGCAATATCACCCATAAAGTTAGTTGACCACAGCACGTACTGCGTTAGATCGACCTTTTCTTTCCTCAGTTGGGCCATGAGGTCCTCGATGAACGTAAATTTAGCAGATATTTGCTCCAACTTTACATCGACCTTAGCCTTTTTCTTTTGCACCTCAGTTAATAGCGCATCGAGTGCAGCAACTGTAGCTTTAACCTTCGAGGCCTGCTCGGCACCGCTCTCCTTTGGGTTTGGTTAGGCTCCAGTCTTTCGTTTAGCGCGAGGCTCATTCTGCTCCTATCCTCAACTCAAAAAGCATAGCCTAAGTGCTCGAACTGCTTGATGGCCCTATGGAACGCATCACGAGCATCATCAAGTGATGCAATCACATTGGCATCTTGAAAGGTTATACTCACCACAAACTGTTCAACAGTCTCATGCCGCACATGACCTCGAGCCCAGACCAGAGCTGAAGCCACTTGCAGGTCCAGCTGGGCTTTCTTTAGGATGTTGTCCATTCGACTCTGATCCTTGACAACCTGGACTAACTGTTGATCCTTTGAGTCAAGCTGCTTTTGGAGGTCGGCTATCTTTTTGTTTAGTTGCTCGATCTGGAGCTGGGAGGACTTAAGCTGTACCTTAAGCATTTTTATCTCCCCTCCCACCTCCAACTCATCCTTGGTAGCCAGAGCCATCTCGGACTGCTGGTATATGTTGTAGCCCAGTTGTCCTATCTGAAACACAATAATGTCACTTTTCAAACTAATATATGTATAAAAAAAATTGCGATTGAGGCTATTAATCTCATACTTACCACATTGCAGTAGTAGAACATCGCCTTCATTGTCCCGAGCTGACTGAGGCTCATCAATTTCCTTTGGTCAGTCACGAATAGCCTTGATGTCATCTAATTTAGAGCCTCAGTACCTATCGACCCTCCTTAGATGATGGAGGTTGAGTCAGTTATCTCCTTGTTTAGGTCGGTGGTGAATTAGGGAGGAGACAACTGAGGAAGCTGAAACATTGCACCATCACCCGATTTACCAAATCGTAACCTGTCACAGCCTTCTATTTTTCTTTGCCCCCTACGGCCTTTTTTGGTGCTAAACCTCCATGTTCAACCATTTGCCTCTTGTCCTGACCCGCAGCTATGTATGGGTTCCTCCCGACGAACAGATTGAGTTTTAGGAACCTGTTCGATTTGTGGTGGGGGCGGTGTAGACGTTGACCTTGTTGAGCTCACCTGTTCAGCGGGAGCACCCTCTCATTGAGTGGCAGTAGCTCGATGGTGTTGCTCAGCCTTCAGTGCCTGAACTTGGGATTCATTGCTGCTGCGAGCCATTACTTCATCGCGATCTGCATGGACAAACAAATTAAGCAAACAATCAGAATTGAGCAGAAAGATTAGTGTGCAATCAAAATAGTAGACGAAAAGTCTCTATCTAGTCAATTGAGGTAGGTCGAGTTGGTTAGGTGATAGGCCAGCCAAAACCAAACACCTTTCTTTGGTCAGAACTGAGGCCTCTATTTGCCCAAATTTGAGCAAATCCCAAATGAAAGTGTTAAGCCAGCTAGGTGTTTAGTTTTCGGGCATCTTTATAGGCCCTCTCCAGCAGCCCCTTGAAATGGCAAGAACCTCTGGCCCCTTAACATAAAAGAAATATTTTTGCCACTCTTGCCCATAAGGCGGGGGACACCAAAAACTTCCATTGGGGTCGAGCAGTTAGGTTATAAAAACTAGACTCTTCAGTGCTACCCAACTTTTAGGACATGGGTCAGTGGAATAAGTTTGAGAAATCAACAAAAGACACAGGCTGGTGGTACAAGTACATTAGCATGGCGAAACTGTATAGTATGGTAAAATAGTTTGGGAATAGTTAAGTGATACAAACTTCTAGACCTAGTAAGAGGTCGACTATTGGTTAAGCGAGCGAAAACCTAAGGCAACATTTTAACCCCTCCTTGAACACAGTTATATACTCCCAGGGAGGTCGATGCATCCTACCCTGAGTCCCTGGCGCTATCAATTCATATTCTCAAGGATGTGGTACGTTGCCCTGATACAGATCAAGTTAGCAGGAGTTATCTCAGAGGTTATTTCGGTGTAGTGGTCGGGAGTAAACAATCAGCCTGGGGTTACAGGCACATCATTAGGGCTAGCATTCCTCTCCAAAATAACTCTAACATCGCTCGAGCTACTGGAACTGCTTGAGCTACAGCTATTGCTCATGGATAAACTTGATTGATTCTCATGAGATGTTTCAAATATACCCTCTGCCCCAGTCTCCCCCTTATGGGCCATACTTTCTGACCTAGTGTTATCACTATCTGAACGTAGACATGCTTCTACAACTGAAAAGGTAGAAAAGAATAAGAATGAAGAGGCACTTATAATGAAAATTTTGAAAAGGTAAAGCGCACGAAAGCTTGAAAAGCTTCAAAGGTTTTCGACCAGAAGTATTGGCAGCAAAAGTATAATGGAATAAGTTATTCTACTATTTATAGGCGCTCATGTGTAGGAATCCAAGTAACTATTATGTTGATAGCCTATCCCAGTACGCTTTGTATTCTACGCACTAATAGACGCATTAAATGCAGAAAAATTGCCTTAAACCCTAGTTGACAGTTTAAAAACCTGGGTCGAGAACTCAAAACCTAGTCGAACATGGTAAGTCTTGTAATTGAATGCAAACTCCCTTCTCCTTCTTGTCGACAAGCTCGATTAGGACCGCGAGTTGGGGGGACTCATGATATGGGATAACTCAGTAGGCCCAACAGACCCAACATCAAGTGGAATAGCTCAGGAGGCCCAACATCAAGTCTGGGTCAGATCACCCATCGAGGATCATTTGGTCGACCTGTATCGACCATACTTGGTAGGATTCGCGATCGACCTGCATCGACCTCAGGACCACTCCAGATGTTCTAATAGTCATGTCTGGTCGACATGTATCGACCTCAAGACCTACTATGGTGTTGACTCGAATCTTTGCTGTATTTATTAGTCTGACAGGTAGCATGCCTCTGCATCAATGACATGTGACAACTGGTACAGTTGCTGCCACCAACCCTGCCACCACCTTTGGTAAGGAGACGCCTCCAGAAGTACTATTTACACTGAAAAATAGGAGATTCAACCACCTAGAATAGTATCAGGATCTGGACATGGAATGACTATCAATCCCCTGGCAAAGAAAAAAGTCATCACATTTGATAAAGGCACCATAGTCAAATCATGCCTGGAGGAGGCTATAAATACTCCATACTCAACCATGCTCAAGGTAATACCAAATATACCATAAACCTTATATACTCTAAATATTCTGTTTGACTACTATATCTCGACTAGAACTAACTTGAGCGTTAGAGTGGCTTAGCCAGGAGCACCTCTGTTAGTCTAACGTGTGTTATGGTTGCAGATCTTAGATTTCGAGAGAAATACAGCTTCGAATACTCGACTTTCCTGGTCGAATTCATCCCAAACGCTACTTTTTTCACGATAAGTGATTTTCAACAGCATTAAGTCCCAATTTCTACCCCTGTTCCCGCAATGGGTATTCACGGGTTTGATATAATTAAGATTTATCAAATTTATAAAAAAATTTAGAAATAAAAAAAGTTCTAAACTTTTTCAATAATGTAAATTACTTCCAAAATTAAAATATTTTCATACATAACACATAAAATTTAATTATATTTTACAACAAACTATTACAAATAAATAATACATAAACATAACGTTCAAGAATGCATTACAATTCCTTCCAATAGTTTTCCATTTAGGTTAGCTCCTACAAAAATATATAATTATTAGAAAAAAATTAATTTAATTAATTTAAATGGATAGTGGGTACTCGAATAGGGATTAAGATTGCCACTGCTGCCCCGTTTAACAATTGATATCAAAATTGTCCCCATCCCCATTTCCTCCCCGTTTAACAATTGATATCAAAATTGTCCCCATCCCCATCTCCTCCTCGTTTAACAATTGATATCAAAATTCTCAAGAAGAAAATTCTCCTTGTATTTTTCCCATCATAGAGAATTTTTCATGGGGATAGATAATTTTGACATCCCACCTCAAATCAACCTATTGTTGAGATATAAATTATCATCTCATGATCCCAACTCAAAACTGTGGTGCAATTATAGTTGATCAATTTATAAACCTGCTGGTTTTGCATTAAGCATATTGGCCCTTGGACATTAAGCATTAAATTGTTGATTTATAAATCATCTGGTTTTGCATTAAGCATTAAGACCACTATTTTATCTCATAAAAAAGGAAACAAATTGCTGATTTTGCTATAAGCATATTGCACTTTGTGCAGAGTCAAATAACAAAACAACAAAGTCAAAGAGAGTTACGAGATCAAATGATTTTTGCAAAATATAGACAAGTTACAATGATCATCCATGCCTATAAAACATCTTAAACAAAAAACTGCCATCTTTGATTGAATTGTCATTCATCTTCATCTTCATCATGTTCATCTACAAATTATTCTTCTTTTTCTTACTCATCGTCGTGAATCACTTTCTTGTCTTCCATGTTTTCATCGTCAACAATAAAGCCTCATAATGTTTCATCATCTTCGTTATCCTCTACCTCTTTATCATCCACATCTCTACTTTTCATCCCTTTAGTGCCTTTACTCTTGCTTATGTCTTTACTAGGTTTCCCATGATCCTTAAACCTTGTCTTATATTGAGGCTGATGCCAAAAATAATTTTTCAAAGCACCAATTTAAAAAAAAAGTAATCTCGCATTTTTCTAATGAGTTCTCTCTTACAATTTTGTACAAAGCCTTTTATATGATTAAGAACCCCACAAACTGGGATTATAATCCCCACTAAGCCACTAACTACTAATATACATCAGAATTGATGATATGATGCCACGTGCAGCCCATGTTCCTCCTCTTTTGGTTGTGTGTTGAACTACCAAAATCATAGCAAATCTTAGCATAGCTCAGCTATCTTCTGAGAGTGGCTCGGCCATTTCATAATCTCATTTTGGCTACTTTCTTTTGAGTACAGCTTAGCCATTTCACGACCTCATCTCGGCTATTTCCTTTTGAGTGCAGCTCAGCTATTCCACAACCTCATCTTGACTACTTCTTTTTGAGTAAAGCTCAGCTTATCTATTAGGGGTGAGCTCAGCCTGAACAGATTTCCAACCCCTGTAGCCTTCATGAATACTTTAGTTCGGGTTGGAGATACGTATACATCACCTTTCTCTCAACAAATCAAGTTCAAAGAGATTTGAACTATGATCGAGTTTGAGCTAAGGGTGAATAAAGTGAAAGTGAAGTGACGTGGGGGATAACACTTTGCTTATATTCCTAATAGGATGCTCAATCGAGCTGAATGACACCCAAAATGGGCTTACAGGCAAATCTGCCATGGTTTTGCCTTTTTCTAAGGAAAACCCATTATTGTTTTGTCCTTCCCTAGGTTCGCTAGTCTTATTCGCAGCATTAATTGAATCGTTCTATCTTGTATATCCTCAGAGACACATGTACGGTGGAGTTTGAATTTAGGAGTTCAAAAGCCCTTTTCCTTTCCTGTAAAGACTGCCCGCCCATTCATTCTTTTCTCTTCTTTCCCATTTTTTGCAATTCCTCTCCAGTTTTCTTATTTTTCACTTTGGTAACACTCTACCATCTGCATAGCAATCACCATCGTGAGTTGAAGAAACTCCATTTGCTTTCCTATGCGCCTTTAAAAAATGTGTCTATGTTTTTTTTAATTCCTTGCCTCACAATTTCACTAGTTTATTTCATAAGAATTTTTAGAGACCCACAATGTCTATTGAGTTGGTTGGGGATAACAACTCGGATGACTCAGCTCTCAGCATCCCATCGGAGGTGATGAGGGAGACTAAGCAGGGAATAACTCAAGCGGGGTTGCCTTATTATGAGACATACTTCTCTAGGATGATTAGGCATAAGAGTCATAGGCTGAGAGAAATCATGGGAATCCTAGATAAATATCACATAGTAGTACCTAAATCTTCAGATCAGCCACATCACCCCCTTTTAGGATTTTTTGTGCTTCTATGTAGAACAGCTGCACAGTAGGCTACACTTCCCTCTGCTTGAGCTATTTAAGTTAGTATCTAGAGGCTTAGGTATTCTACTTAATTAGTTTACCTTCAATTCATTTAGGTTGATGACCAATTTCCTTATCTAATGTAGACATTTTCAAATAGAGCCTCCAACTGCCTTTTTCTATTTTGTCATTTATCCAAATTTTTTAGGTTTTGGGCTGTTTTACTTAACATCTTAGGAAGATGTGCGCTTCCTATCTAAATACCTTACTTCTGTGAAGTATTGGAAGGAGTATTACATGTACATAGCTTCGCCCGAGCCATGGGGCTTCCCTGAGAAATGGATAGAACATATGTATTTAGAGAGCTCGAGCAAGAGAAGGACATTTCCATAAGGTCGATAGTTCTTACTAGACAGGCTAAATAGTTATCAATTACAGTTGATCTACTTGGGAACACCAGGCTTTTTGTACCACTTTGTCTTGAGTCATAAAGTTGAGGAGCTCTCTAAACCTTTTGGTATTTACTTTTACCTTTAGATGAACATTGTATGGGAGATCTTATATCTGACCTGCTTTTTCTTTTCTTTTTTTTTTAGAGAGGATTTCCACTAAGGCATTCCTATTGGCCGCGGCGGCTGGCCAGCCGAGCAGGTAAAAGAACAACCGCCCCCTAAAGTAGTCTAGTGGAGCCAACTCTTCCCTCAAGGCCTTTGCCGAGTCATTTGTGCAAAAACATTAGACACCTCTCTTTGTAGCTCCAACGCCTAAGAAACTTACCTCTACTGAACTTGCTGACCCAGTCCTGGCCTATGAGAACATACCAGAGGAGTTGAGCTCCTTAACTTTTCATTGCAACCGACCAAACACCTACCTCATAGTTGGAAGCTCGGTCCTAATGGATTCTACTCACACCTTAGGTAGGGACTTTTTGCGGAAAATCTCTATTACCTTAGATTGGTTGCTAGTTGATAGAATGCCCTTTGACAGCCTCCACAATCAGTTCACTTCCTACCTTTCCAAGGTATGCAACTTCTTTCCAAGGCTCAGAATTTTTTTATTTTTATTGCCTTTCCTAATTTCTTTGTCTACCCCTTTTTTTTGGTTGTTCCAGGCAAATATCCTAGCGGAGAGCGTTCTCACGTGATAGAAAAGGGAGCACTAGCAATTGGAGTTGAATAACCAGAGGCTAAAGGCCGAGCTAGATAGGCTTCACATTGAGATGAGCTAGTTCGTAGACTTGAGGTAGTAACTTTCGGCTCAATAGGCCAAGCATGATGAGATGGATGGTAACCTCTCCAAGTCTAAGCTGATGTCTTAGTAGGAGGAGGCCTTAGAGAAGGCTAGAGAGGAGGGCTATCGTGAGGGGTGAGACTTCTTCTTTAAGGTATTCTAATTTATCAAGGAGGGGAAGAACATTTTGGAGGCCAATTAGAGATTGCGTTTGGCCGAGTATCTGAAAAGCAATGAATTCAAGTAGATACTTATGAATAAGGCCTTGAAATATTACCGTCATGGCATCAATACTTGTGTGGGCCAACTAGAGGCTAGGGGTGTGCTGCGCATGGGTTAGCTGGATGAGAATGTGGACTAATTGTTTGGGCTGGAAACTCTTTCTTTAGACTTAGAAGACGAATAGGACCTTGCTGGTGAAGGTGAAAATGATTCAGTTGAGCCTTAGTCAGTAGCTGAGCTAGAATCAGTAACCAAGATTTTAGGAGGGACCAAGACATTCCCTGGGCCTGAGTCCTCGGTCCAGGCTGACATATCAGCTGCTATATCTCCCCTTGAGTTGGCTGGCCCTAGTAGTTAACAAGCCCCTTTATAAAGTACTTGGCCCACTTGTTAA